>PVIR01013589.1:0-42021 GCA_004026965.1 Petromus typicus
AGGCCTAGTCCTGAATATAACACACATGGCTAATGCTCAAATTCCATTGGGCAGACTCTGTCATATGACCCAAACTGAAGAGCAAGGAAACCTGGGAAATAAAATCTTCCTCCACATCCACAAACAGAAAACAGTGTGATAAATGCAACATTATCTCTCCCATATTTCCTATTTTTTGTGTCCAGTTTCTCTACCAGACAGAGAAAAACCCAAGTTTCTGAACCCAAGTTAGACTACTAGATTGTAGTAATTTATCTGGGCTGTGGAATCAGGAGTTAATTACAGAATATGAAAATGAGATGGATGATCTGGGTAGGCAACATCCTAGAGAGAATCTAGAACTTGCTCAAAGAAGCAAATGGTGAAAAAAATCAAATACAATGTCAAAGCCTGGATCGAGAGAAAGCAAAGCTTAAGAAGAGATGAAACTGAGTTTTGGAGGCAGAATTTGGAAGAATTCTCCACCATAAAAATGAAGCCACTGACATATATTTTAGGGCGCCAGAAGTCTCCCCATGGACAGAAGGGCAGGATATTTATAATATCTTTTGACACCAGCAAGGCAGATATTATTAACCCTTTTTCACAAGTAAGGTTCAGATGATAAGGTGACATTCCCAAATCCACTCAGCTAGTAAGAAGTAGAAATAAGATTAAAACTATACCTCTGACATTGAATTCATGGTGCATGAGTTGAACTATTAATTACACCCTACCATTCATTTCCACTCACTCTGCCCTCAAAAATTCCATGTGCCTGTTAATAAGCAAAAATAGGTCATAGTAATCCTCTATGCTCAAATGTTTCTACACAAAGAATGCATTCACAGACTTTTTCTAATAACTCTGTCCTTGCTCTATTTGAAATGGTGCTTGAACCTTCAATGACTGAGTCCTAGGTGCCACACTGAGTAGACTACTGTTATGTCCTCACCGTTATCACATATCCCTTCCCTTAGTATTTGTCACAGTATGCTTAATGGTTTGTTTGTCTACCTGTGTGCCCACTTGGCTATGAATTCAATGACAGCAGAGATGTAGTGAAACCCTCAAGACCTAGCACAGGGCCTAGAGTGTGGTAGAGGCTCAATAATATTTCTCATACTACGTAAGTACTCAGCTCTTACCCTAGAATTTTTATTCTCCCTGAAGTCAGTCACTCTAACCACTAGAATCTCCATGAGTAGCACCCTCACTGCCAAGGGTCTGGCATGGGTTGACACTCCATGTATATGCGAATGGGATGCATAAACAAGAGAAGGAAGTAATACCATTTTGTAGCAATTTTATGCCTGGATTTTATAGACTGAGTTTTTTTTTAAAAAATCAGGTATAGTGATACTCTCTTGCCTCATTAAATTCTTAAATCACTCAATTATCTTACTATCCAGTGAACAGTCATTCAACTCATCTATAAATACCACCCTGTATCCCTGACTGAAATAGGGCTGAAAAAGGTAGCTGACTATTTGGGGATTATGAACCCCTGAGATTCTGAAAAAAGCAACAGCCCTTCTCCCAAGAGAAGTCTTATGTTACAAGCATGTATATTTGCAGGCAGTTTTAAATGCTGCAGCATCCCTAGGCCCTTCTTGAACCCACAACACCAGAGTGGAGGCTTCCCAAGAGCCCATCTAATCCACCACAGAACACAGAGAGAACTTAAGTCTGGCAAGGGCCTCTCCACAGCTTCTCAAATGCCAGCTCTCTGTTAGGAATTCAGAATGGCTTTTCAGAGCAATCCCTCAGTCTCCCATGATACTTGTCTGACAACCTCTTAATCTTGGCAAGAGCTGCATTAAACCAGCCTGTCATCATTCGATGCCACACACAGTGGCAGTTCTCAGAGAAACACACACACTCACTGAGAACCAGACTTTTCAACCCTGTAACAGAAATTATAATTTAGGGGCCCTGTTGCTCCACAACCAAGGGGTCAACAGACAAGAGACACAAATTCAGGCTCGAGGTGCACGGCTCCTGTCTAGGTGCTGTAGGAACCACTCAAAGGTTTGTTCCAACTGTTTCTGCACTCACAGCCCAGGGCCCTGCCCTACTGGGTTTGCTGAGTGAAAAGGTGTCAGGGTTTCATTTGAGCAAATTCAAGGACCTCTGTTGCTAACCTAGTTCTGGAGAAACTGTTCCACCAGTTATTTTTGTGACCTGTGAGATGCTATTTGTTTTTAAGCTAAGAAGTCAAACTACATCTAGCTAATGCCCAAAATATTTTGGAAACTTAAAGAAAAACAGCAACAACAGTAAAAAATAGATAGTATTGGTCAAAGGCATGTGTGGTCAAATCCTTTTTTTTTTAAATTAATCCTTTTACAAACTCCATAGTTTATTAAATTATTGAAGTTGTGAGTTATTCTTTTTTATCTTTTTCACATGCTGGGCACTTTAAAGTGTTTACTGTGCATTGACTTTTAAAGTGACTGCAAAATCACTATATATTCTGATTTGAGGCACCTATTGGATTTTGGACACCTCGAGGGAGATGTCCTTTCCCAGATCTGGGTTTGCCAGGGTTACTTGCATTGACTAGTGGGATACTGGCAGATGTGAAATAAGCAGGGGTTTTTAAGTGCATTTGTCCCTTTTCATTTGCATTCAGGAACCCTTGCCATTACCATAAGATCATGCCTAGGATAGCCTCTGGCAAAGTGAGAGATATGGGGAGCAAAACCAAACTATCCTGGCCACTAAGACCCACAAGCAAGTCCAGGGAAGATGAACAGATTTACCTAACCAATGTCTTAATGCCCCGCGACGAGTGAGCAAAAGGTGACATTTATTTCTTATTACCGTATACCACTTAATGTCCCACCATTCTAAAACATAATATAAAAAGCGAGAAACAAATTAAGGAAGGATCTTTGTCTGCAGTGTAGAATTACATTACCTAATTTGAAATCTTTAACAATTTTATGAAATAAGGTACAACCCCATATGCGTTCAAAGAAAGTGAAGTATAAAAAGGTTACATCACTTGTACAAGGCCTTACAGTCCAGAAATGGAACTGGAATTCCCATTCAGGATATATGGACTGGTAGGTAAGTAACTTAACTGTAGTTAGCCATCATACACCTGTATGATGACAATAATGATAATAATAATACAAACCACATGAATTATTGCAAGGATTAGATGAGGTCATCCAGGTAAATACCTGCCATGGGGCTTTTGCACAGGTAAAGCTCAGGGAGGTTTTGCATGAATAATACTTACTCTTCTACCATTATTACCATGGTAGCTGTGGTTGTCTGTTGTTGTCGTCACTATTGTTATGTCACCTGAATACAGAGCCAACAGGACCCCTAAATTATAATTTCTGGGGAACTACTCCATTAATTCTTTGTCTTTTTGTTGGTCTGGTCTAGTGTCTTACCCTTTCTACCTTGTCAAGCTGTACATAGTGCTACCTAATAAGTCCAGTAAATGTCACTGCATCTTGTCTTAAGAAAAGAAGGCTAGAAAATATTCAGGCAACTTTAATAATCTTAATCTTTAATAATCTAAACCCAAAGAGCTTCAGTCATTTCTGACAAATTCACTACTGAGGGTTTATTGTACACTTGCACTAGAACCAGACACATCTAAAGGAAGAACTTGCTATACAATTTGCTGGGCCTAATATGAAACAAAAACACTGGGCCTCTTTTTCAATGATTTTTAAGAATTTTAAAATGCTTCATATCAGAATATTGAATCAAGCCTATAGCCTGACTAAATGTAGTACCTTCTTCATGGAATTATTTTGAAGACTCAAAGATATGAGCTTTTCTAGTCCTTAAACAGTGTCTTACAAAAAGTAAACACTCAGTGTTGGGGGGGGTGCAAGCTGTTACTGTTATTATTAGATATCTGTTGATAAAATAAAGAATATCCTAGAGGTGAAGCCACTTAATTTCTTCAAAGTCACTGGATAGCTAATTTCTCAAATGGATTTTATAAGCAGCTCTAAGAATCAAACACAGTGTCTTTTCCATCCCACAGCTAAAAACAAAGATGCTCCCAGAGGAAGTGTAGCTGTCTAGAGATAACATACCAGCAACAGTGAAGTCAGGCAGGAAGCTAGGTCCCCCAGCCCTCTCCCTACCCTTTCCACCAAGTCTTCCCCCTGCCAGCCACATCCAGTCCTGACAGAACTGCCACCTGGAAAACCTTGCTTATGTGATAGAGTTAGGACCAACTACCATGACAAGAGGAGGTACCTGCAGGTATCCTACCAGCTAAGAGGACTGCAAAGTTCAAGCCACCTTGGATGATTCACCAAATTCTAGGTCAAATTAAATGTTAAAGAGGGTGAAGTGTCACTCAATGCTTCCTGGGTTCAATTCTTAGAGTGAAGGGTTGGGAGAAAGAAGAGAGGAAAGGAAAGTAATCCACCTTGCATAGAGATTCAGATCAGAGGTCCCCAGAGGCACTTACTGCCCATACTCACTTTGTAAGTATGCCCCTGAGCAAACCATAGACTAACCAAGAAGGGCAGGCCTGGGAGAGTAACATGGCGACAGAGGACCACATGGGCCCTTAGGTCTCTTCAAGGATTTAACCCTGTATCTCAACCTGATCCTTATCTCAACTGATAGTTTGGGCTGGACAATTCTTTGTCATGGTGTGTGTTCTGGAAATTGTAGCGTATTTAGCTATGACCCTAACTTCCACCTACCAGATGCCAGCTGCATATCCTCCTTCAGTTGTGACAATCCAAGATCCCTTCAGACATTGCTAATAATCCTTTGGGAAGAAGGTGAAGCAAAATTGCTCCCAGTTGGGAACCACTGACTTAACCTTTCTTGATAGTGATGTCATCAGTGATAATCCTGAGATAATAGTAGAAATGCCTGATTCATCAGGTTCTAATTAAGTATTCAGCAAGATGATCATGCACTAGATAGCACAGAAACAGACCTAGAGCTAAATGGGTCATAAATACCACATTCCTTAACTAGTGTGGTGCCTGCCAAGGAATGAAGTTCTTTTTAAAAGCTCTCTAAGCTCTTCAAATTTGGAAGAGGAAATTCAATGGAGTAAGTACATGTTGAAGACCCACTTCTATACCTTAAAGGAGCACCCTACATAGAATTCCTAGCTCAGATCAGATTCATAAAATACCTCCACATTTACACATTTGTGACTTGGGGAAATTTTGCTTCAGTCTGTGGAACCACTGTTAGCTCATTTCTAAAATTAAGATAGTAATAGATGGGGTTGGAGATAAAGTTCAGTAGTAAGGTGCTTTCCTAGCACACCCAGGGCTCTGAGCTTGCTCCTCAGCACTACCAAAACACATAAACACACTCATTCACACACACTAGAAACCCTAAGAGGCTTAGTTCTCAACCACTAGCTACTCTGTCTCCCAACAACACAAAAGTCCCCTGGATTGCCTGTCTAATTCTTTTTCTCCTCACCACACTCCTGCTACACAGAGAATAAGACTGCATCACTCCCAATGGGAGATGCTGTTTCCTTCCTGCAATATAAAAATTTACAGCCATCTGGAAGGTGTGCAAGGATCTGAGCTCTGTGGTCCTGTGGACTTGGGCTCCTGCTCATGGCAGTCATCTCACTTCTCTCAGCCATCAGTGCTTTCACCTCTAAAATAGGGATAACAATGGTGCCACTTCATAGGATTCCTGTGAAGATAAAGTGAAATCGTTCACATAAAACACCACAGATAGCCCAGCACAGATGAAGCAGTCCATGCTTTGTCACCATGGCAATGAAGACACTAAGAAGAGAGAAAAAGACTGACAAGGAAAAGGGGGAGGAGGACACAGCTCTCCATGACCTGCGCCAATGGCCTTTTGAGAGCTTACAAAGAGCCCAGAACTGTCTACCTCCCTGACTGACTACAGGACATGACCTGCAACCCTCCAAAACCAAAACCTCCTCCCTGGTCCAGCCTCTGGAAAGCCAGTTGTTGCAACTTTTCCCCAGGCTCTTGCCAAAAGACTGCAGTGGATTAAAATATGTATGTATATATTTATGCGGACAAGAAAGAGGAAAAGTGTAACTTCTAGTCATAGCCTAAATTTCCTGCCTCCAAAGCCCAGCTGGATAGCAAGAATTCTAACAGAAAACAGCCACACAATTAGTTGGAGTTCTGTAGCTGTCTGCAGCAGACTGCTTACACCGATGTCTCGATAGGTGGTCTCCCAGTTCATCAGTTCATAAATAAGTAATTTGAAATGTGTTCCTGAGGGAAATTTTCCTCCTGCCTCTCCCCAACAGACTGTACTCATCACTTTTCCCATTCTCCAGGTAGCTGCCGTCCTCATTTATAATGGCCAGAGGAACTACACTGTTCTAATTCCTGCTTCATTACATTGTCTAATGCAAGTTCTCACCACCCTCACAACTCCACATTTCTTTATATTGATAAGAAAAAACTTTGCATATATTATTTATTAGCACTTTGGAGGCAGCTTTGCTACAGGTTTAAATAGAAGATTTTTACATACAAAGCAAGACGTAGACATTGAGTACTGGACTGAGGTTGAGAAACGCTGTTGATCAGGCCTCGAGTGGCATACACAGATGCAGTGGACAGGCGCACAGGTGCAGCATACAAACCACACACAACACACCCTTCATACACACAGCACAAAACCCTTACCACCTATTTTATTTCTTTTCCCTTGGTTCCCACCCTCACCATGTATGCAGACTAGCATATGTTTCGTACACTTTTTGACACATTGTTCCAATTCTATATTTCTCCACTCGAGAAAATGCACAACCAGATCAAAAGCACCTGGTCACTTAGGACGACCAGAGTCCCCCACTGGTGAAGCTAATGGAGTCACTAATTTTCCTGGCCAATAAAACCAATGATTTCTCTACTAAAAGCCTTTGAGTGAAGCCTCCAGGGCTTGCTTTAGGGTAATGGAAAGGGGCTGGTTTCCTCTTAGCCAATAACCTAATTATTTTTTTAAAGCACTAACTATACCTTTCATTATAATAATGCATATAATTGATTTTACTGATTATGCCTTTCATGGCATCTATTAGTCACTGTGAACTATATTTACCTTTTTTTGTTGTTTTTATAATTGTTTAGCTTTGGAGTCCTATAATAGGTAATTAATAAAATATGTTAATCTGAGAGTAATTTACCTAATGAGATCTCTAGGAATGCTTTCTTCTACTGATAAGGAATTCCTTAGAAGGCTTTTGTGGAAGGAAATCTTGGCACAAACTGAAACCTAAATTCAGGTTCATTGTTTATTTTCTTTGCCTCTAAACATTCAGAGAATTTTACTAAAAGAAATTAAATGTGAGTATCAGGGATTATCTGGTTATGGAGTAAACCTTCCTTTTCTCTGGTCTGGGGTCAATACACTATACTCCCACCTGCAAAGACAATCGTCCAGTTAGGTCATTAGTGACACTGAGCTGCCAGCTTTTGGACAGCTGTGTAAGAGGTTAAAGCAGATCAAGATCATCTTAATGCAACCAAAGCAAAAGCAAAGGAGTGAGATGACAGACAGAAGGAGAGAAAGAGAGAGAGAGATGACACTAACTATGGATGAATTTTATACTAGAGACTATTTTCAACCAGGAGAGACTGGAAATCTAGGTGTGGTCTCCCTGGTACAACTCGCTTGTACCTCTGAGGAGTCTAAGTGTCTCAAGTGGAAGCCCCAGCTCATTCTCTGAGATGCTGGACAAAGAGCCTAAGGAGATACATATGGTCTGGAATGGTATTTAAAGCTGAGAATCAGCAAAAAGATAGACCTAGCTCACGGGTCAGTACCTGGACCCGGGAAGTCCCGGTCATGTCATCTTCTCAAACCTTGTCTTCAATCATTAAGATGGGAAGTGGACAATAGCACCTACCATGGATCCTTGAGAGACCTGAGGTGACATGCTTTTCATGAAGGAACACAGAGCTTGTGGGGCACCAATGTTTCTCAGCCTCAGCACTACTGATACTTAGGGGTGAATAATTTGGAAGGGCAAGTCTCTAGAGGGTGCTGGGTATTTTCCTCTATTTAGAAGCATGCCTCCTTCTACCTGCTGGGTGGAACAGCAATCACTTCTTGCCCCAGATGTGACAACAAAATTGGTTTTAAATATTAAGAAGTATGCTTTGAGGGATTGGGTAGAAGGAACAGGCACAGTTGTTACCCTGAGAATAACTGGCTTGCAGTAAAGAATCAGTAAATGTGAACTTAGTACTACAATACTACAATGAGCTTTTCTGAGAAGCAACTGGCAGCACAGATAAGAAAAGTCACTTGAGAAAAAAGGTAGTGTCCTACAGTCAGTTCTCCTAACTCTTCCTATCATCACTAGGAATAATTCCAGCTTCAGGCTGAGTACATGCCACTGACCAGCAGGAACTTCTCTCCAGAGGAGGCAAAAGACTCATCATACTTTTCTGGGGTTGAAATGACTCCAGGTTATAGATTACACACTGAGAAAAACAGGAACCATCTAATAATACCCAAAACCCTCCTTTTTGATACCGGGGATCAAATTCAGGACCTTGTGCTTGCTTGTTAGGCAGGCACAGTGCCACTGAGCTGTTTTCCTGGCTCCCCAACCAAAACTTTTTGAGAGATAAACTATGTTAACTGCAAAAAGACCACGAGTTCCATACACACACAGAGTAATGGTTTATATTTACATGTCTCCCCAAAGCCTCATGGGGATGAGGTGGGACTTTCTTTTCAGAGGTAGTCGAATCTAGAATGTGTAATGCTGGAGTTAAGGGAATGTAATTACTAAACCATTACATGTGAGTGAGACATTTAGTGTACCCTAATCCCAGCACTCTTGATGGGAAAAAGGAGGCAAAAAGACACAGAGAACTCTCTCTCCCTTGTTGCTAGGGGGTGGGCACCATAAGCTGCCTCCCTCATTGGCTTTGCTGCCTTGTGAATACCTGTTAGTCTTTCCTTGGAGCCACCCAGTTATGGACTGACACCTCTCTGAACTGTAAGCCAAATAAAACCCTTCCCTTTTAACTTTGGGAGTTGGGTTAAGGCAACAAGAGAAAAGTACACACACACACACACACACACACACACACACACACACACACACGGCAAAAGCAAGGAAAAGCTACAGCAAATTCCTCATTCATTGAGGAAGAATGAAAAGTTATTTAGACCTTATCCTAAAAACAAAGTATGAAGACTAAGCTACACCTCAGAGCAATACCTTTAACCTGTGAACTTTAATTCAGGCCATGTGAAAGGACCTTTTTATAGCGCCTCATGTGGCAAACTAGAAGCTGCCACTATTACAATCTTTTGACTGCTTCACCCTGTAGAAAAAGGAAACAAATCTGTATGTGTACACACATTCACATATACAAATCACATGTACTTTACACTGAAAACCATATAACACAAAAATAACCAAAGACAACTACTCAAATAAATGTTGGCAAAACTCATGCATTTACTCAAAAAATAAGTGTTTCATGCTACTCCAATTCATGAACTGTATTTCCCACACAAGGATGAAAGCATCAGTAAAACAGGGGCATGAAAAGTAAAACAAAATTTCTACTTGAAAATCATAAGTTCAGTCATCATGAGAAAAATTAATTCTTTAGCCTACTTCCTTAGGCTTATGTTACAATTTTACATCCTTTTTATTTTCAATTACCTACATTGAGAATAGAGAGGTCACTATAATTTTTTGAGACGTTCAACTCTTGAAAATCTTAATAGAATTTTACAGTCCGTCCTAACATTTACAATCAAGTTATGAAATATGCAAACTCATACTTGCTAACAGTCAGCATGACACTTGGAAGAGTGGAAAGGGCTTCCTTCCGGAAGCTGGGAACCTGGATTCTAGTTCTAACTTCTTCATTGATAACCATGTTTGGATCTGCTTCCAAAACGTTAAAAAGTAGATAATGGAATTGATACACTTCCCAACATTATGTACTTTAGCTTTGATATTCTATGAATGTCACCTCTTGTTCAAGGTCAGCAGCAGGTGGTGGCTGGCAGAGATCAAACTATAGGTAGCTCCACCCCTTTTCCACCACGTTGCCCCCCACACAAACTGGTAAGCGCCCTCTCGTCTCCCTCCCCCAGCTCCTCATTGCTATGCATCTTCTCTCTCATCTGTGCAGCCCATCACAGGGCCCTGCGAGCCCTCCTGCCCCTGGCCAGCACTGCAGGTAGTGCAGGAAAAGATACCAATGGGGAATGACAGTCAGGCACATTGAGGGGTTACTTTTCCCAGGGACTGCTTTATCTGAAGTTGTCCTCAAAAGCAGAAATGAGTTGATTTGCATTTTCCCACTGAAGCACGCAGGGCGGCTGAGGAGCGTTTCTCATTACCCAGCAATGGCTTCTCTGGTTTGCCCTGAGGCCTTCTCTGGGGCTGGAGCAGCTCTGAAAACACCTGTAAGCTGCCCATTTAAATACACGCTTCAGACAAATCTTTTTGGGGTTTCAAAAGGGAAAGACTAATGCTTCCCCTCCCTAGCATACATTATCCTTCCGGTGAATGCTGAAGGCAGAAATTAACCCTTTCCAGACTAGTTTATTTCTAGTCAGCAGTCAGTGTATCCACAGCACTTGCACTAGTGCTAATGGGCTCATAGGTAACAGCTTTCTTGCTCATTCCTTCATTCATTCAACATTTATTGAGCATCTGCTTTGTGCAAAAAGCACTGTGCATGCTGGCTCTTTGTCAGCCACAGACTTTCCCTTCTTTCTTTTCTTCTATTTTTCTTTATTTTATTTCTTTCTTTCTGTGTGTGTGTGTGTGTGTGTGTGTGTGTGTGTGTATGTGTGTGTGCACATGCTCTATTATTTAGCTCCATCTCCAGCTCTTTTTATTTTAATCATGACATAAGCTCTTACTACATTGATCAGACTGCACTCAAACTCAAAATCCTCCTACCTCAGCCTCTCAAGTAGCTGAGATTGTAGATCTACACTGTCATGGCTGGCCAGACACACTTTTGAAAGGGCTCCTATGCTCACTTTTGTTCAGTGCCTAGATAAACCCAGACGGGCCTAGATCTAACCTAGGAATCTCACTGCATGAGGAATCAGCACGGACAGTGTCATGGCTTATTGAATCTCCAGGGCGCTCGGAGACCTCTGCAAACTCCCAGGCTTCTACCTTTGTAGCTGATCTGAGCCTGCAGCTAAGGTTGAGCACCATCACCTGATGCCTTAGGTAACTCTGCTGAAGAACTGAGAGCAGAAGGGAATCACATCACATGCCACAGTCTGCCGTCATCTCTGTTGCTCTCTCTCTACCTCACACTGAGTCCCAGGACCATCAGGGAGGGACCTCACCATCTCACTGTGTACATTTCTGAGACATGTAAGTCTGCTCCACTCATTTCATTCTTGTCCTCACATTGCAAGAAATTCCAGATTTGTTGCTTTTCCTTGGTATCTTGGAAACTGGAGGAATAAACTTTTTTTCTACCTTTATTCAAATATCCATAGCACAAATGGAAAAGGGACAGAAACTACATCAATATGCCTGTCCAGGGAGAGGTAATTAATAAACACACTGTAAAGACATATCTGTTGAAGGAAAGTGAGAATAAAACTGTGGGGAAAGGAAAGATGGTTCTTATGAAGAATTCAAAGAAGGCAAACTTTTCTCCACAAGAATGTAGCAACACAGGGCAAGCAGTGTATCCCATTCCCCGGATCTTTTTCACCCTACCTACATGTGTTTATTAGTTCATACTACATATAAAATACCACAGCCTGGGTAATGTAGGAAAATAGAAATTTTTTTCTATACAGTTCTAAAGACTGGAAATCCCAAGTCAAGGCGCTGGCATCTGGTAAAGCTCTTCCATTCACGAGGGCACAGCCTGCCTGTCCCACCCCTCACTTAAAGAATCCACCCACCACCCAACACTACCACAGTCTGGATCATATTTTCAACATGTGAACTTCAAAAGATACTTTGAGACCATTGCATCTACTCTTCCTTTTTCCTGGTACAGCAAGTAAGTGGACATAGGCACTCAACCCTCTTTCCTGTATGGCACATGAATTCAGTCTACTGCTGTAATCTCTTTGCCCTCTCGAGTGGGATACTGGGATCTTTGTTTACTGTTTTCTTCTTATCTGACTGAGTGAACAACATTTTAAAATGGAACTTTATTTACTCCAGAAAAACCAAAGATCTGCCAATATCAGTTTCACATACATGGCCATCAGCAGCAGTCTGGGGGCAGGTAGCTCCAGGCTCCAGTTTACAAGGCCCCTAACTCCCTCCTGCCTCATACCTAGGCCTGAGAAACTCCTCTCCATTATGGTTATGGCCTCTACAAACCTTTAAAGGTAACTCCTGCACTACAGCTACCTTCCTGCTCCTGACCAAGAAAAAAACACGCAATGTGCTTAGCCTTAGGCAGCTCTGTATGGATGGGAATCTTGGAGGATCAAGGACTTCAGAAACCCACCTTTTCCAATAATTAAAATGATATTAATAAATATAAGGAAAACAAAGATAAAACCTTTAAAATTGCCTGGAATTGCCTAAAACTCCACAGTATCTTGTGGAAATATTGTGGTCCCCTAACATCTTGATTTCAATAGGAACTGAGAAAGAAAGAACAGCCCCTGGCAGACACCTTCACCTATGTAATGCTTTCAAAAATCATTCTTAATGATAAGACCTTCAGATCGTCTACACACAGAGATACACACAGACACACAGACACACACACACCAAAACACAAAATCTGGAACACACTCAGCTTTATTAAAATCTAATTCAAAATGATCAAAATAAATTTTTAAAGAAGAAGAAAAGTTTCATAAAACAGAAGCAAAGAAAATAAACTTCTTTGAAAATAAAAAAAGATTCCAGTTTACTCCAGCATGTCAGAAGGAGCATGAAACAAAGAAAAAGACTGCAACACTATGGGCTACTGCTTTTCAGTTCTGTGAATGGTTGGATGTTGAGAAGCAGAAGGTATGAACACAAGGCGAGAAAGAAACTGTCATTTAGGCAAGAACCACTTTGTCATGCTATCAGAGTCACAGTGGGGTAAATACCAAAATACTGCACTGCACATTTTTAGCATGTATTCTTTCTGTCTCGTGTTACTACTGTGAGTTCTGGGAGAGGGAGAGAAAGTATAAGGAAGCAGATTTCATTTTAAATGGCACGTAGCTGGCCTCTATGTACATTCTGTTTTCTGCCATCATCTTAATTAGGAGAGGCGAGAAAGTTTCCAGTGTCCCCCCTTCCCTGTGTCCTAAGTGAGGGTTTCACCGAGAACTGGCAACCGACACAATTCTGACAGAATGAACTTCTCTCTCTCATAAGCATTTTTCCAATCCCCAGATAATACCCCTCATTCCTCCCACATTAACTAACACACACAACTTTCTTTCTCCCACCCGTCTCCAGCCCACACTTTTCTCCAAAACGTAAAACATAATTGTGAAGGCTAATTATCAAATAATTCTTAAGCCTTTGGGAACAAGATTGGGGTTCTAGAAATATTTTAAAAGTCCCCAGGCTGCAATAGAAACGTGACTAACTGAAACAAAAATGCTGGCAGAAAAGTTTTAAAACTAAAATCAGCTTTTTTAAATGTTCAATATATATTTATATATTACAATACCCACATATGTATGTAATAATTTATATCTTTCTAAACAAAAACAAGATGGACCAGTTGTTTAATAGGTCACAGAAATTCTCTGACATCCTAGGGCATGTCCCATAAGAGAGAGAATCTGAAGGCGACTCACTCTTTTCCTGACTCTGGGAAATGCACCCTGGATCTGCTGCTGGGGAGAGGGCCCTCCAGACACTGGGGGTTGGGGGACAGCTGCCTCTAATAAGTGGGAAGGAGAGAGCAGAGCTGGGCGATAGAATTCTCCTCCTGGCCTAAACATGAGCTGATAAGGCCTGACAGATATAGTCTTTATCATGGAGTAAGACAGGCTCACAGCAGTGTGCCTCGCACATGAATGTCACATTTTATGAATTGCCATATTGCCTCAATACATGCTACAGGGAACAGAGCTGTGCAGACCAAGAGGTTGAGAGACAATGCTGCTCCCCGCTCCAGGGCCCCCTGGGCTCCAGGTATAGTCCCTGGTTTTCTGCCTGCACCCTCAGAGAGGAAGCAGCAGCAGCCGTGGAAGCAGCATCTGTGTCTGTGCCAAGTCCTCAGCTGTGATGCATGGTGGCATTAAAAATAGCACTGTGGCTGGTCAGATTTCAACCATCCTGGGACCCTGAGCAGTAACAGAGCAGAAGGGGCTGGCTGAGGGGGACAGAGGGAGTCAGTGCAAGCAAGCATAATAATGCATGGCTTATCAGGCAGAGCTGCAGGGCAGAATATGGCTCTTCCTTCCTTTAGTACAAACAGAGCCCAGGATGCTGAGTCTATGCCCAGCAGGCCCTCTGTTAGAAAACAAAATGCTCATCCAAGAACACAGGTTCAGGAAAACAACGAAGGTCCATTCTGAGGCTCAGGCCACACTGAGTATTCCACTCTCCTCACGTCCTGGAGGGATTGCTATACATGATCTCCGGGGACCTCCTGTAAGATTGAAGTGCAAGTCTTGCTAGTTCTTTCTTTACTTCACACTCCACTGAGATCGCCTATCTCACTCATGGGACTCAGACATGAATGGGAAATTCTGAGTAAGAAGCAATTATGGCTGGGGAAAGATCCTGGGGCTCTTCCTCTCCCCCATGTTATTAAGTGAGGACCGAATAAGCCACAGTTGGGACTACTGACTTCTCCTAACTGACACTCTTATGGTGCTATACCAGGCCATCTATGTTATATACCATCACCTCTAAAGTGTTCCAGGATCCTGATAACCACAGAGAATGATGCACATTTTCCCAGGTCTGTCTGACTATCTGTCTCTGTCTCTGTCTCTGTCTCTCTGTCTCTGTTTCTATCTGTCTGTCTGTCTCTCTCTCTCTCTCTCCTTGTCTCTCTGTCTCTCTCTGTCTCTCTCTGTCTCTCTGTCTCTCTCTCTCTGTCTCTCTCTCTCTCTCATATTTTTGTTTGTGCATGCTAACTATAAACTCCACATTCATTTATACTCACAGGCTCAATTTTTTTTTTTGGTCCTACAAAGCAGGACAGGGAGATTATTCTTCTTATTAGGAAGCAAGCTCAAATGTAAACCATACCTTCCAAGAAATTGTAGCCTTCCAAAGAGACTATTTTGAGAATCATCTCTAGAACCTCCCTGAAAATGAATTTACTTCCCCCTACTATTTAGGAATTTTTTGAGGAAAAGAAGCAATGAATGTGAGAAGCTAAATAGGAGCCCCTTCAAAGATAACCATTCCTCATTCCCAGGACCGTGAACCTTAACTTCACATGGTTAAAAAAGAAGAAGAGCTATATATGTTTGATTAAATTAGGTGTTTTGAAATGGAAAGGTTGTCATGTATTACCTAGGTAGACTTTCATGCAATCACAAGTATGCTCATTCAAAAGGCATCACAGGTGGAGATCTGACTACAGAGAAAAGGTGATGTGCTGATAGGGCAGAGACTGGAGTGAGGTCACTTGAAACTGGAAGAAACAGCCACAAGCAAAGAAATATACATGGATACTAAAAGCTGAACAGAGCAAGGAGACAAGTTCTCCCTTGAAGCTTAAAAGGAACCCACCCTGCTAATGCCCAAATTTCAGCCAGTGTAGGGAACCCACAATTGCCTGGTTCAGGGAGGGTTTGAGTGTGTCCCCCAAAGACTTAGTACTACAGTACTGTAGTACTTAGTGCTACAGCTTGGATCCCAGTGTGGTGGAACTGATGCATGTAGATCATTAAGCGGTGGAGCCTAGAAAAGGAGAAGAGGCCATGGAAGCACCATGTCTTGCAGTTCATGATGGCATGTCAGTTACCACAAGAGAGGATCATTGTAATGAAGCTGCTCTGTTGGCTTTGTCCCTTCTGTCTGTGGCCACTTTCCTTTCTTCCTGTTTATCATGTGATGCAGCCAGAGACTGTAATGATGTTGTGACAACTTTCTAGACTGCAGAATCATGCATCAGATGAAGCTCTTTTGTTTATTAAGTACCCAGCCTCAAGTATTTTGTTACATCAACACCAAGTGGACTAAGACACTCATTCTTGGATTTTTGACTACAAGAACTATAAGAGAATAAATGTGTGCTGTTTTAAGCCACTGAATTTGTGGTAATTCATTATAGCAGCAACAGGAAACATACACATTTCAGAAATAAGATCCCAGATCATAATAAGCATCAAAGACTTCACCTACTGATATGTCATTTTACTTTGAACCACCAAGAACATAGGATGTTTGAAGATAATTATTTACTCTTCTCTATTAAAAGTTATTTCACAAATTATTCACTGAATATTTATTCATATACTACCTAGGAATCTGTCTCCATCCACATTACTTTAGGTTCTATGGAAAAACAAATAAATGAATTCCCCTCAAATTTATATGCTTCATGAAAGCATAGGTTTTCTGTTCCTGTTAATCTTTACTAATTAGACAATGAAAGAAAAAGAGTTTCTAATCCTATAAAAGAGGTTTCTGCCTCCAAACAGCATGAGATGCACAAACTGTCTTTTCTTCCTGCCCTTATTCACCTGAAATTAGAGCTCAGCCTTTGTAGTGCCTCTTAATAAGATGAAAATAATAGCAAAAATATTATTGGTTATTATTCCAAACTATAAATGAGTTTGAAAACTGGCATACATTCACCCAGAACTTTAATGAATTATCAAAAAAAAAAGTTCACATAAGAATTTAAATTTTACAAATTATCTGGAGGACAGGCCAAGAGCCTCTAATATACAAGTAACAGCAATCCTAAAGAAGAAAACAAGGAAACAAGGAAACATCTGGGGGAAGAGGACAGAGAAAATACCAAAAACTACAGTCAAGAAAATTTTCCTGATTAAAAAAAATAATTTGAGACCATAGATAGATAGATAGATGTCCATGCACTTGAGAATACTGACCCAGAATAACAAAAATCTAAGCAATTAATATATATTAAAAGAAAAATATTTAGAGAGGTAGGATAAAGAATATAACTTACAAAGGAAATTAAATAAAATAATAGTCAGGATTTTTGACACTAAACTTTTATGCCAGAAGCAATTTAAGATATTTAAAGAAAGAAAATGTGACCTAAAGTTTTTATAGTCAGAAAATTAGAAACTGTTAATATGGTGAAAAGACTCAGAGAATATGGTTCCCATGAGTCTTTCTCAAGGCATCTACTAAACAGTAAGTTTGAGATACATGTGGCAGGTAAATTTTAGATCTATAATTACTTAAAAGTAACAAATAGAGAATTAAAAGGAAGAGACTTTAGTATGTAATAGTTTTATTATTTAAATGGAAATAGAGTACAACTATGCCAGTCTTATTTGCTTTCGAAAAAAATAAGAATGCCTGTGATAAGGCTGGGAATTTAGTTCAGTGGTTCCGGCGCCTGCCTTGCAAGCACAAGGGCCCAGGTTCAATCCCTGGTAACACCATACAACAACGCCAGGCATGGTGACTCAGGACCACCAGCAATCAGTACCACATATCACAAACATGACACATAACATGTCAGGCATGTTGGCTCACACCTATAATCCCAGCACTGGGGAGGCAGAGACTGGAGAATTGCTGTGAGTTCAAGGCTGAGCTCAGGACCAGCCTGAACTGCAAGGCAAGACCCTGTTTAAAAAAAAGAAAAAAAGAATGCCTGTGATAATAACAGTATTATTACTCTGAGAATGAGTTATTTGTACAGTAGAAACAAGTTGATGCTAGTTTTGAAATAGTCTAATTCTCTCAACTTCTGCCTTTTGGCATCCCCTGTGGCTTGATTAATTCTCAAAGGAAAGAAGGGAAATACTGAAGAAATGTAGAAGGTGTTAAGAAGATCTGAATATGTATTGGAAATACAAAAATATGAAGTATAAAGCCATAAGATGTTTGTATATTCCAGCTCTTTCCATTAAAATTACTCGAAACCAAAGGCCAACCCAATGGCAATAAGCATTTCTTCATCAGACTTGGTTTTCAAATGACATTTCTTATTGAATTAACTTAGATTTCCTGCACAAATGACTGATTACAAGCTTGACACAAAATTATTTGTGATGGGTTTGGAATATGTTGATATGAAGTTAGAAGGAAACTCTCAAAAGCTACTAGGATCATGTCAAAAGGAGTCAAGAAGGATTCTTAAAGAGCTTTCCACTGATCAAAGATTTTAGCTTTGTAAGAAATTGAAATGCATCAAATATACATAAATCCAAGAGTCCATAACAGCAATAATAGTTACTTCTGGAAGAAAAAATGGCCCAATTCATTTCTTCAGGTTGGATAAATAAAAGAAAATAAACATTTATCCTACTCACTATATATGAACTAAAGTACCAGTCAACAAAATACTAGACCAAAGAAAGAATCTTTTTAAAAAAGATGTTAGGCACTAAAAACAAATTACAGAATTAAAATTTTACTGTTGTTTAGTTCCCCATGATACAGCAAGTATCCACCCCAGCTAATGTTAGAAAAGAGCACAAACTACACAATTTATGCCTCCTAATAAAAGACACAAGACAAATATCATTGGATAAGAGATCAAACTTATGTCAGATCAAACCTCTTGATCCGTATTCAATCTGCAAGAAATACTGAAGACAGAGGAATGAATGTGTTGAATTGCATCATGAATGTGCAGCCAAAAATCCAACTATGGAAACTTATTAAGTCAGAAGATTCAGATCTGTCAATAGATAAACTGTGAGAAAAAGAAAGACTAAAGGGAAACACAGATAAAAGCAGCCTACAGTTCCAGACAAATTTAAAAATACATATATGATTAAGACTAAAGAGATTAGAAATACACTCTTGAATAGTAAAGCCATAGATAAATGCAAGGAAGTAGTTATTGTGAAAGAACAGAGGTTTGTTTCTTTTAGAGGGAGAAAGGGCTATGTTAGGATAGGACATGTGCAGGAGTTACATGAGTAGAGAGTAATCCAATTTCTTAATTTGTGTGCTATTCATAATGTTATTTATTGTGTATTACTTCACTAAGCTAAGCATTTGCTTTATTTGTTCTAATTGTTTAATTTTACAATAAAATATTTTAAGGCCTGCATTGCAATAATCACTCAGTGATTCTCCATTTTTAGTTTAATTATTTGGTTTTCAATAAGATGTTCTTCTCAAAGCAAAGTCTCCTTTCTTTTTTGGAAAAACCAGGAAATCATATGTAAGGTCCAACCATGTCTACTGAATCAAGAATGTAGAACAGGCCCCTAAACTCTCCTTGAATAAGTTCATGAATTAGTCATTGAATAATGCAAATCGTATTTCAAGTCATTCTGCTTAGCAGATGCCTCTTCCTGGCTTATAAAATCTTCAGGAGGTGTTTCTTATCTATAAGAAAAGCTTATGTTCCTCACTTTCACATTATTAGTACTTATAAAAGCTCTGAACTTTTCAATCGCTTTCTCATAAGCTACAATGAACCAACTTTTCTAAGTTGGTTGGCTTTCCAAGTTGGCAACCTTCTCACACAGCCAGGCAGGTTTGCTTCTGTATTTCTGTTTGTTATCTTTTTCTCATTTTCCCTACCCACGGTTTCTCTGGTGTGCTTTTTCCTTTCTTTCTATTCAGATCAACTTCATTCATCCTATCAGACCTAAATCTTTTCCATTTTTTCTCAAAAATCAGTCTTAATTATCTTGCCTCACTGTGATTTCTCTTGAAATTTCAACAATGCCTAGTGGACACATATATCTCACTGGTATTGTGTGGGAGCTTTTTATATTTGTTTTGGGTCTTCAACCATATTCTGTATTTCTTAAGTCTGGAACTACGACACTTTTGTGAAATTATAAAAGAAAGTATGATGGCATTTTATTCATAAGAGGATGGATGGATGGATGGATGGATGGATGGGAAAAATGAAATTATCCTATGTTTAAGGGCATTTGGGGGTTAATGATAGGCAAAACATATGTATACGTTCAGTAAGGCAAGAATTCTAAGTGCCTACATTGACCCTGGTAAAGTCACCATTAGAAAGTGTCTTTCAACCATGGGCAGTTATCAATGTTGAGTATTTGGAGGTTGGGTTTCTACAGTGAGAGAAGAGGGCTCTGAGAGGAGTCAAAGATGACTATCGATAAACATCCTTTCATTCACAGCTTTATCCATATCTGGACCAATCAATATGTCATGCACTTAAATTTTGCAACTTCAAACCAAAATTTGAAGAATTCCATTCTATGTCCTTAAACCTTATACAAAATCAATTGTGGCAAGTTTGGTGCTAAATAGGACTAAGTAGGTGAGAGTTCTCAATGAACTACTATGAACAAAGACCATGGAAATCTGAAGCCCTATTCCTCAGTTATAAAGGTGTTATGTGTAAAAAAAAAAAAAAAAGTACAGGTAGAGTCCCTCAGATGTACCAACTGGCCCAGAGAGGTCTGTGCTGAAAGAAATGCCCGTCCTGATGCAAGACCTGTGTAGCTGAGGACCACTGAGGGCCAGCTGCATGGCAGTGTTCCACTCTCTCCCTCATAACCACAGGCTTGTCTCCTTTTGACTTCAGAGAGAAGTCCACAAGGACCAGACTGGTTGAAAAGAATGAATTTAAGATGGGCTATTAGGTGAAACATCAGCAAAATAAATAAACAAACAGTATTAGAGATGGACAGAATTGTACCTTCAGAGAAACAAAGTTCATGTTCCTCGTACTAAAGGACCTCTCCTCCAGGAAATCTGGGACTAAAAAGATAGTCTCTGACATGGACTAGATGCCTCCTAAGTCATGGGATCTATTCTAGCTACTGCCATATGTGGCATTTTATTTAATCCCCTTTGTTAATTTGCAAGGGAGTGGTTAGCATACCTATTTTACTGGTGATGAAAACCAAGATTCAGAGAGATTAAATGATTTAGCCAAGAGCACATAATCAGTTACTGTCAGAACTAGGATTCCAATTCACGTTTTGTTTTCTCCAAAGCCTTGCCTGTTAGTCCACTAGTAGAAAACAAATCATCACATGTTTTAGCTGAACAGTCACATCATTATCGTTACACTCCACTGGTGAAGAATTTGAGTTCAGAAAAGATAAGCAACTTGCCCTAGGGCCAATGGTCCTTGTGTCAGGCCCCAGGTAGGAGCTCTTGTCCCATTGGGGATTGCATGGAAACCACATGCAAGGAAGAACTGCAGGAGAATCTAATGAAGAAACTGCTTCAGGCAAGGATATATTTAAGGAAACAGCAAAGGTTGATGAAACATCCTTGTACCTGAAAGGACACAGCCAGAGCTCTGATCCCAGGGAATTTCACAGGAAAATTCTGGATTTTGGTAAAGAAATTTAGGCCAGTCCACAGCGTATCAGACCAAAAGGGAAGAAACAAACATTCTGACTTCTTCCTCCTCTTCATGACCCCTACAGTGAGCCCCTCCATTACCTAAACCCCATAAGAAGCCAAAAGGTGAGGGATTTCCATGTGGCAATTTCCATGGACCCCCGAGCAAGATGGAGAAAGGACAGGATGTTGTGGGGTAGCTTACTAACAGGGATGCTCTCAGAACCTCAGCCCTTGGTCTGCACTGGGAAAAAAGGAGTTCTCGTGGTGTGAGGCCGAATTTCTCTCAGCTTACTGCAGGCCCTGTTGTCCTAATCTGGTCAGCCTTTCTGGATAAAAGGAGTCAGGGACAGAAGTTCTGCCCTAGTCACCTTCTGATCCAAAGCTTCATTTGAGATTCATCTGCTTTGGAGAGAGTGTCAGTGCTGAGTTGGAGGGAGGATTGTGGGGGCTTTGGATGAGCTTTTATGGGCATCTGAGATTTTAAAATAATGAGTGAGGAGCAAGCAGGCACACAAGGGACTACACGTGTGCAGGAGCATATTTGCTATTTACAAAAGTAAATACCACTCGAAAAATGCCCCACAGCACCCTGCCTGCTTTCCGGCCCATCCTAGCCTTCCACACCCAATTTAAGTTTCACCCTCAACTTCCTCAGAGACCCCTTCTCCTCAATGATTTGGTCACATTTCCTTTTTAGTTTAAATCAACAGTCTGATTTTATCAACAATAATGCTTTAGGAGGTTTATTTCTTCAAACAGGCTGTGCTCCTCTTTGCTATAAAGTTAATTTTATGTTCTTTGTTCACTTCTCTAATCTGCAAATTACATCCTCCTGTTCTCTGATTACTTACTATTGGAAAAACAGCCCCTTTTTATTCCAGTTTGAATATTCTCTGCCTTATCTCGATGACCCTAATCTGTCTTCTTTCGCTGGCCTCTCAAGGAAGCAAAAAGTCATGAGTGGGTGCCTGTATCATCCTCAGAGCAAGCTAGTTGGGTTGTGCCGAGCCCAGGCCTCTGGGCACACCTGGATCTCGCTCCCCCACCCCCCTTCATGCTTCTCCAGCAGAGTGTAGGAAGAGGGGAAGTTGCAGCAGGGGAGATTAGCAATTCTGGGATCCATTCCATGCTGTCACAAAGACCTGATGGGAAGAAAGAACTTCTGAGGCTCGGAGAAACAGGACAAATGCCTGCAAGGTTGTTGATGAGAGATGCCTGGACTCTGCAGGGAAGCACCACTCCACAGGGAGGGGCTGTGAAAGGAGCAAATGGCTGAAAGGTGAGGAGAAAACAGAATCCGTTCTTACAGGGTCAGGACTTCTAAAGAGGGTGGGAGAGAGATGGCCCACCTGTCAGAAATGTCAAAGAAAATTAAAAGTGTTTCTAACTGTATAGAGGGAAGGGATGCACGGAAGAAGATAATCGATTCTTCTAATTTTTAAAAAACACATTTAGAAGGAATCGCAACGAACCTAGTTCTGTACAATGTGGTCAGTACAGTCCCAAGACTGACCCCACGTTCCAGTACGTGCACAGTAGCACTGTGGTGTGATGATACTGACAACTGCTATGTGCTTACCAGTACTCCACAGTCCAATGCATCCTTTGGTGCGCTTCAGCACGTGCAAAGCTCATTTTCAGTTCTGGGCTTCTAGGTGCTCAAAAACAGTAACAGCTGTGTCTATTGTGTGTTATATTGCAGACACAACCTCAGTGCCTTATATCTCCCACTGCTTTCAGTCCTCAAAATAGGTATGATTAGTATCTTCATCTCACAAATGGTAAAACTGAGACCCATAGACACTGGTAACTTGGCTCAGATTGCAAGTAGCCGGGCCAGGGAGTTAGCTCAGTGGTTCTGGCACCTGTCTTGCAAGCACAAGGACCTGGGTTCAATCCCCTGGTAACCACATACAATACTGGGTGTGGAGACTCATGCCCAGCGGCAATCAGAACCACATAGCACAGTGCTGGGCATGGTGGCTCACGCTTGTAATCCCAGCACTCAGGAGACAGAGGCAGGAGGATTGCTGTGATGTGAGTTGGAGGCTGAGCTCAGGGCCAGCCTGAACCACAAAGCGAGACCCTGTCTCAGAAAAAAAAAAAAAAGTAAGTAGCACAATTCAAAACAGGTCTGTTTGTCTCCTATGTCCACACTCAAAGATTATTTGTGAAATGAATATATCATTGATTAATTGGGATATTACTCCCAGCTTCAGTCTCACACCTCTAATTTTCTGGGTTGCTACACTCTGCTGAGAATCTGTCCAACCAGCTTTATTTTTAGAGCACAATTTTCTTCCAAGTACTTAGACCAGGACAAGGGCTATATCACTTCGATAAAGAACCAAATAACAGACTTTTAGGTAGTGTAGTTCACATGATAGTCAGTTCGTGTTACATATTCTTGCTTGTTTCTGTTTCTGACTTCAGTACTTTAAAATGTGAAACACGTTTTTAGCTTGAGAGTGCCCTTTGGCTCTGATTTCTGGCCCCATATCCTTGGAGTCATGTTTGAAATGTCCCTCTCCTACCATCTAACTACCTCACCACCAAACTCCTTGCGTTTCCGAGGTCTCTCATGAGCCACCTTTTGTGTTCTTTAAGCATGCCATATCCTCAGTCCAGCCTCCAACTCTCACATGCACACTCTAACTACCAAAGTAGTCTCTTTACCGCCTCAAGCAGCCTGCATTCATCTTCCTAAATGAGGCTTTCTACAGACACTGACCTTGCTACATTATCTCCAAGTCTAAGCTCCTTATTCTTTCTTCTAGGAGTGATTCTCTGGAAGACACACACACACACACACACACACACACACACACACACACACGCAGAGTTGTCTGGTCTTTGACATTGGGCAGCATTAATTATAGCAGCCAGTGTACTAGACATGTGGAGCATCTCATCCAAGCCTCACAAGTTCACCAGAACCCTGTGAGATAGGTCTCATTAAGATCTCAATTTTATAATACACTGGCATTGGCTCAGGAAGTAGAAGTGGCATATGCTACTTTACACAGTACTGTGGTCAAACTCAGAACTGAAATGTAGTCATCTGACTCCAGAGACCTGGCCCTTAACCTCCATCCCATATTGCCTTTACCCCCTCAGCCCCAACACATTTTCCTGGAGCCTCCTCCTTGGCCCCTCCAAGACACATCCCCAAAAGGACCACATCTCAGTGCTTGCCCTGCAACAAAAGCTGATGCTTATGAACTTGGAGCACCAGAAGTAGAGCAAAGATGACCCTGTGTTTAGACAACAGACCCCATTGGGCATCCCTCATACCAGACCACCAGCCAACAGGAAGGCAGCTCAGAGAAGCTGCCTTTCAAAGAAGCAGAGTAGTGTGATCTACTAACCAGCACGGACCCTAGCACTCCACAATTTGCTTAAAAGCCACACTGTGTTTCCTGGATAATGGCTGCAGGCCAAGAAACACACATTCCAATGTTTATGACTAGAAGGTAAGCATTCTATTAATGGCTCTTTGCCTGTGCCTTCCCCTCTCCTTTGTGCTGGGTTTTGCTTGTTCTTTCTCCTCACTTTTTGTCCTTTCTGAAGTGAGCTCTGCTCTCTGCCCCTCTCCAAAACCTCCTACTACAAAGCTTCCTTGCCCATCTCCTGCCTGGCTGTTCTACAACTTCCTCATCAAAGTGCCTGTCCCCCCTTTTTGGGTACTTGGTCAGGTTTTCTCTAGTTATGAGACATCTTCACTTCTGTTTTGCTTTTTGTCTCATAGTGCTTCCTTCCTCTGGCCTTTCACTGAGTTTCCCAGGTTTTGCACACATTAGAAAGTGCCACTCCAGTTCTCACTTCCTGTGGGATTTCCCTCCTCCTCCTCTTCCTCCTCCTCCTCACAGGCTTCTCCCCATTGATTTTCCCTTTCTTCCTGGACTCCTAGGCCCCCTTGCCTCTCTCTCCCTTCTCCGCCTCCATCTCCCTTCATCTCAGGTCTTTGACCCCACATAGCCTCTCTTCCTTCATCTCACCCTCTCCTCTCCTTTCCCTTGCCATGAGGCCCCTTCCTGGTTTACTCCCTCCACTCTTATCTTTGTTTTCCTTCCTTCTGGCTGTTGATACAGTGGGAGTAGCTGCAGGCTGCATCCCTGACTTCACATGCAGACCAGGAGCCAGACTGTTGGCCTAACACTACAATTACACAGAAAACAGGATCTCAGCACCTATGTACAGCTTGCCCCTGAGTGGAACTGAGTCAGAAGACTGCAGAGCAAAGCCACCAGGAGTCTCATGCATCCAGCTCAGCAAGATCAGAAAGGACTGACTGTGTCTCTTCATTACTGATCCCATGTAAGTCATGACCAGGTTAGGAAATCTTGTTTGTAAATTGGAACCTTAAGAACCTCCATAACCATCCCTGATCCCTGACCCCTCCATCACGCACACACGCATGCACACACATACTCACACGATGATAATTCATTTTTGTTCAGAATAAAAAGCACTGTAACTTTTTAAATGTAGTGTACAAAACTCCCAAACTGCAAAATAAAAACTATAAAGGGACTGAGAAGCTCCACCACAGCTGGGGAAAAGGCTGTCTTCTGTCCACTCCATCTCCTACCCATCAATGCTTTTGACTCCAGTTGTTCTGTTCCTATCACTGAGCCCCTAGTCAACCAGAGTCGGCCTTTCCTTAGAAGACAGCGCCATCTAGCAGGTGAAAGGCCAAATCCAGAGCTGTGAGAAGGGAAGAAAACCCCAGCTCAGCCTTCCGGGCTGCTGATTTCTCTCTCCCTCCCAGCCAGGCAGGACCCAAATGGTCTGAAATAACTACTTAACCTTTTGGCTCTGTGCAAGATGTCAGACCATTTCTAATACCTCTGTCTCTCTTGTACCTGATTTAGTTTTCAAAGTGACTTTAGCTCATAGAAAAGGCAAGAAAATTCTAGGTGAGCCTAAGTTCCAGGATCTGTCTGATACTGGAGCATTCCAAGCAGCTTTTTTCCAAAGCAAAACAAAAAGACTTTCATAAAATTGTCTGGAAAAAATGGCTTAGGCTCCTTTGAAAGACATGAATCAACCCATGTTCCTTGTAAAGACTATTTCTCACCATCGCTCGCTGCAAATTCTCTATCTCTAGATGTATCTCAATCCATCATAGATAGAAATTTTTTTGCTTTGAAAACCCTTCTCAGTGATTCATTAAAACCCTTTAGAAAGGTGAAAAGAGTGTGCAGTCAAGTCCACAAGGATCCAGAAGAGTGCTGTGAAGCGCTGCTGATGAGTGTGGATGTTTGGATCGGCAGCATGACTGTCATGCATACACCAAGCCATGCAGGCACAATGTAAATGATCCCTTCTAGAAGCAAAGACAGATCTTGACAAGACGAAAACATCCCAAGGCCCCACTTTGAAAGAAGGCCTGTACAGTGATCACATGATCTTCTCAATCTTTTCGGTTCACATATGAGGCAATCTAAGGTCCAAGAAGGTTATTTCTTCACTTGGATCAGTCACCTTTTTTGTGACAACACTAAAATGAGAACCTCACTTTATATCTCCTGATCTATAGTCCTAAGACCTCAGGCTGAGATTGCCCTTTGTCACATTCAATAGAGACAGAAGCTTCTCTACTGCCCAAGCAAAGTACTCAAAATCCCCCATTCCCATAGACCATGTGAGAAAATCCATGTGCAGATAGGTAAACTAAAAGTTAATGGTCTTGGTTGGAGTATGTGGTCTTGTACCACTAGGAACTACAGACTTTGAGGCTGCATATAGGACTTTCCAGAGAGAACACTATCATCAATGAGTGATGACCACCACTGTATGAAATGTACAGGTGGAAAGTTGAAATATGAATATTTTATATCCACTGGATTAGTCCTTTCTGCTCCTAAGACTCTGTAGTGTGTCCCTTAGAAAGAAGTTACAGATTTCTTTCTTAAGCCAGAAATTGAGTTTAAGGAATATTTAGGACAATCTTAAGGGTCAAATATAGTTATGTGACCTGCTCCATATTCTTAAGTATAATCCTCTTCTTTGTAGCAACTTCCTAAACCAATAGTCTGGGCTCCTAGTTACACATGTATCTGTAGATCCAGACCCAATAAGTTATCATGCACACGTCTTAGATATGAGGGTCCTCTCTGGAGCTAAGTGGCAAGACTCTGAGTCTAGGTCCTGGATGATCCTAGTAACTTCCATTTATTTGACATAAGCAATAGAAGCATGCATCATTTACCAAAAGGGTGTTTCTCAGCCACTGCAAGTGAGGAAATATGCAGAGTTCAGTTGGCCCATGGGTTTCAGAAGAATTCAACTACAAGAGAAGAGACAGTATTTCTCAAAGGCTCCAAACTTGTGCCCCACCTTGCACATGCCTGACCCATAAGACAGACATATTTGAGAAGTTGGAGTTGTGTACATTCAAAACAAGCAACGGAATAAAGGCAACAAGCCCTGTTCAAGTTCACCTTTCCCAGTCAGCCTGCTCACCCCTACTCATCCCTGTTGGCCGCCCAGCCTGGAACAGTGCCTTAACACCTGATCAAGTCCTTGAAGGGATAAGATGCTACCACAAGTCTTCATCAAAGGGTCCATATACTGCCAAGAGGAGCAAAGCCTCTTCTACTATGGGAACTTTGAACAGGGAGCAGACCTGGGACTGAAGGAGTCCCTGGATTTGTTCTCGGGCAGGAAGCAACAGCCAAAAATCAGAGGATCCAAACTAACTCTGGCTTTATGGGGCACCTCAGGCCAAGTACCCTGTTTCTCTGTGCCTCAATTTCTTCAACTGTTAAATGAGATCAATTTCCTTGTGAAGAGGTAATATGTAGCTTAAAATTTTAAATAATAAGTGCATGAAAGTTTTGGAAAATCAAGAGTTCTTCAAACAAGTAAAACCCGTAACATACATTCACTGAGGTCCTAGTATATACAGGCACTGTGCTATGGGCTTCCAAGCATTATCTTGTCATAGCAATCATTATTATCACCATTTATCTGATAAGAAAGCCTATTCAGAAGAGAACAAACTTGCTCAAATGAAAACAACTAGGAAGTTATAGAGCTCCCTTTGGTGTATAAGTGAAGGCAAGAGATAGCGATCATCTTCCTACCCCTCTACCTGCTGGAGCAATGTTCTCCATATGAACATAATTATAATTTCTTCATTATTCAGATGAGAAACTGAGGAAACAAACAATAATGTTTCCAGAACTAGATATAGAGTTCAGGTGCTCCCTGCTTGAGTCCAGCTTGCCAAACCCTAGAAAGGCAGGGAACATCCCTCTGTCTTTCACTGGCAAGATTATAGTACAGTCTATGAGTCTGCCCAGTAGGTGCCAGGAAGAGCTTAATATGCAAATTTCAAGTTTTATTAAATTGTACCCAGGCTGGAGGACACCTCACTGGAGGGCCCAAAGCTCCTAGAGAGAGCTCCTCTGTCCCATTCAATGATAATTAGCAGAATAGGGCTCAGGGAAAGAAATTTCAGGTTCACAGATCCCTCCTAGGCATAGGAGGGTCTAGCTGTAAGAAGCTGAATGGGAGGCTCTCATAGAAGGCCCAGGGGGAGAATGCAGGAGATATGTTTGGAGGCTGGGGATAATGGAGGCCTTAGCTCAGGACATTCAAGGACTCCCCCATTAAGAAATCTGGGAACTCAAAGCTAACATGTAAAAATTGATTCTTCCATAGTGCCTCAAATGGGTTAGCTCTCAACCCAATTTCTTCTGTTTTGAAGAGAAGGAGGAATAGGAGGTGCCATTGCATGAAACAAAATGATTATCGGATGATGGGAGGTGCTAGCTGTTTACATGGGTTGGCTACAGCTCCCTTCACTCTATCCAATTTGATTTTTCCTCTATCTCTTTGTTTTATTTTCTTCCTCTCGATAAAGTTTATTGAGACTACATTTAGGCTGTGCACAGGCTAAGTGCTTTGTCTGCATCACTTTATTTAATCTATATAATTATGAGATAGTTATAAAAATATCAGGAAGGAAGAAACTCAAGTTCAGTGAAAGGTAAACACACTTACTAAGGCTGCAGGTCTGGTACACCATCCAATCCAAACTCTTACTCGAAAGCTGTGACCCCTTCACTGTACTTTCAGTCTCTCCTCAGTGGGTATCCAGTAAAAACTGACTATCCTTTGGGCTAAGTAAGCACCTGAAGTTGGAATACTTCAAAGAGTAGCAGAAGAGTCTGAGCTTCCTTTCATAAGGAATGTGAAGATTTCAGTCAATTAAGAGAAAATATGAGGAGCCAGATCTTCTCTGCACACTGAGGCTGCTCCAAGAGCAGTTACATTACTGGATTTCTCTCTGGTGTTCTTACTGTTCTTTATATTCCCCTGGCATGGTATGATAAATGAGCAGCTGGGAAAACTTGTGCAAGAGACCCATAACTCACAGATATGGGATGGTTTCTTTCCCTCTAACCACATCAAGGTCACCATGTACGGCTTCCTAAACTGCACACTATGCAACTCCAAGTAACACTACTCACATAGACTATGACGTGAATGGCTCTTCCTGGGGTAATACAATAAGGAGACACAGGCCTGAACTTTCTCATCTGCTAAGGATCAGGTCAAACATGCCCTGCTTCAGGAAGCTTTCCCCAAATGCCTCAGCTGACAAGAATCTCTGTCACTTGTCTATCTCCCTTGTGCTGCCTTCTAGTTACTTTTTAATGTGAATAACTTGTGTTTCTCACAAGGCTATGTTTCTAAACTGTTTGGAGAGATACTGGGCTCCTTTGAAAATTCAAGCGAAGTTACACTTTTCCCATGGGGGGAAAAAGCTAGTCAAACACATACAGTATGGTATCCAATTTCAGGAAATCCATGGCATGGAAACTATTTGTTGAATAAAAAAACAACTCAATCCTGGAAGTTTCTTGAACGCAGTTTCAAGAGGATGGGCTCTCAGCCAGCCTGGCATAGTACACACAAAATCTTAGTTGGTAAAATTATTCTTCAGCACTCTCTGTTACGAACATCTCAACTAGCTGAGCCATACAAAAAACTTCTCTGAATTCCACAGACTACACTACAGCAAAGCAATGCTTCTGTTGGGCAGGGGTATTACGGGCTGAAGGAAAACCTGACACAGTGATCCTTTTGGCTGTCTAGGGTCCTAAGAGAGTATCCTACTCATTCCTGCAGCCCAAGGAAATAGACAAATTTTTCGGTGATGTGATGATAATGTTTACAAAATAATAAACAATCTCATCTAATTTGCAAATTAAACTGTCCTCTACATTTTCATATACATGAACTCTTCCATCCCTCAAAAGAAATCCAGGGAAATAGATACTATCTCCATTTTATAGATTGGGACATGGGTGTTCCGAGAAGCTAAGCAACCTGTTCCAAGAAGCTAAGCAACTAGTCACACTACTTGTCTGAGGTTCACACCCTAAAATCAGTCTGTTTCCCTAGCTTGAGGTTGGCAAAGTTATATAATAGAAGCAAGTTGTAATAGAAGCAGTTAAAGAATCACATGTTAAATGTCTACTACACACAGATATCAGCATGATCCAAGTTTAGCCTATCTAGGCCATGCTCATGAGTCTGTCTGCATCAAAGTAGAGAAGTTAATTAGCTCAGCAAATATCACCTGCCACAGGCTTCCAACTGCCAAGAGCCAGGCTAAATAAGGCCACTAGCACTCTCATAGGTCAAAATGAGCAACATGATGGCTACAAATGACCCATTTCTCCTCCAACACCAAATGCTGGCCACAGGATCTTCTCGACCACATCTTCTCTCTACCAAGAGAGGGCAAGGTATGTGCTCATCCCTTGCTATGGGTATGGCAAGAGATGAGAGCCTAGGATATCCACACCTTCATCCACAAAGAAGAGTTTAGATGACTGCAGGAAAGAAAAAGTGAAAGTCAAAGGACTTCTTGGGACAGTGGCCTCTACTGAAAGAAAAGGAGGTGGGAGGCACAAAAAAGGACATGTTGATACTGGACTCAGACTTGTGGTTTTCTATCTGTATCAAAAGTAAAGAAAGGTAGGGGCCAGGGAGTTAACTCCATGGTAGTGGTTCCAGTGCCTGTCTTGCAAGCATAAGGGCCCGGGTTCAATTCCCTGGTAACCACATAACAATATTGAGTGTGGAGACTCACACCCAGCAGCAACCAGTACCATATACCACAGTGCCAGGCATGGTGGCTCATGCCTGTAATCCCAGCACTCGGGAGGCAGAGGCAGGAGGATTGCTGTGATGTGAGTTTGAGGCTGAGCTCAGGGCCAGCCTGAACCACAAAGCAAGACCCTGTCTCAAAAAAAAAAAAAAAAAGTAAAGAAAGGTAAAAATCCCACTGCAATAAGAAAATTTTAGGTTAAGTGTGAATAAGGATATCCTGACTGCAGGTGTGAATGAGGTTGTGAAATGTCCACCCCTAGAGAGTTTCACTGTGGGAATCTCAAGTCACATTGTCAATTGCTTAAAGGCAAATAACCTTCCTTCGAGTTAAAGAGAAGACAAGCTAACCTCTACACAGAATTCCTCTTCTCAATCAAAATTATACTGCTACCCTAAATAATAGTAATGAGTGATGCCTAAATCCACTTTACAGACTTCAAAGCATTTTTATGAAGATTGAATCGCCTTTGACAATCCTGGAAAGTAGTTCTAGGAAGGAATGATCACCTCCACCTTTATTCTATGTTTTATTTTTTTGAGACAAGGTCTCACCATGAACTCCAGGCTGACTTGAACTCACCAAGTAGCCCCAAATGGCCTCCAACTTGTAGTGATCCTTCTGCCTCGGCCTTTCAAGTATTGGGATTACAAGCATGTACCACCATTCCCAGCCCATCTCTAGTTTAAAAGTGAAGAAAGTCACTGTCACCCCTCCAGTAAGTAAGCAAGCGAGGACTTGCATGTCAGTCTTCACGCATCTTACCAGCTGGATCTCAACTCTCAAAAACTCAGCTCCCAGTTCTCAGAATCTTTGCACCAGCCAGTTGGATTTCTGAGAAAATCCAGGGAAGTTGAAATGCAGACACTCAGGCCATGACAACCAAAAGTGACAAATCACAGTGACACCCTTATCCAGCAGGAGTTGCCTGAAGATAAGGTAGAAGATAGTGAGCATTGCAGCAACTTCCTGGGTTTGTGCTCAGACAGCCCTCCCCCTCAGTCTCACTGAAAGACTCCAGTCATGAAAGGCTCCTCTCTTCCTGCCTTTTTGTCTTCGGTCTGTTTTTTGCCCCTGCTGCAGGCCTCTCCCCTTATCTCACTGCTCCCTCTCCTTCAGGCTTGCCAGGCTTCATCTCTCACCTTTCACTGTCAGAGCGAGTGAGCTACTTGGAAGGATGATAGGTGCTGGAGAAAGTCCCTCACCCCAGCTCTCTCACTCCAAAAGCCAAGAATACCCAAAGAAGAATAGTCTCACAAGTTCATATTGACTCAAATCTATAGCGACTTGGTGGGAAATACTTTATCAGAATGTTTTCTTCTGCTCTAGCAGTAGATCTAGTCATTTATCCAACCAATAACTGTGAGGGCATCAGGATACTTAGCCCCAGGCTTCACAGCACTCATGGGCATATGCACTGCTTCTCAAACTCTGCTGAACTCTTCAGCTCTTGAGTTAGCTGGGCCCTGGGCATTCTGATCCATCAGTGAAGCTTCCAGTTGTCAATTTCTGTATGTGTGGCACTATGAGAGTTTGCATACTGTCCTAACAACTTGCAACAGTCCAATCCAAGGTTCCTTGAGAAAAAGGAAGGGAAGGCACAACAAAGGAAAGCAGACAGTCCAGGCAAAAATGACTGTTTTCTGGGATTTATATTCTCCCTGCCCCTCTCATCATCATTCTCCCAATTGCGTTTGGTCAGACACCACAACTCGGCCAAAGAAGTCCAGGGGCTATCTCTCAACCATGGCTGAAGAGGGACCTGAGCATGTACCTGCTTTAATGTTGGCTACCTGATTCTTGTCTGAGCCCTCCTGAAATCGGAGATATGATGCAGCCCAAAGTCATATCAGGCACTGGTGTGCTTGGGTTTGGATTCTGACTCATTACCTATAACTCTGACTATGGACTCATTATTTAACTTGCTTAATTTCCCTTATTTGTGCAATAGGTATTTTAATAATATATACATTGCTGTATTCTGTTGAGTATTAAATGTGATAGTACATTGCTTGGCACATAATAAGTATTCGGTACAATTTATTAATATTAATCAGTGTGAAGCTCTCAAATTGGGTTTTCAGTCGAGTCTTGTTTTTGTTTGCCATCCTTCTATCACAGAGAGGAGGGTTAGACATTTACGACTGCCCCATCCTCCTTCATTGTCAGCCTTTTGAATCAAATTATGGAAAGATCCTCTTTTCTGCTGTAACGTTGATTTCAGAGTGGCCAAAAAGATTTGGTGCCCTGGTTTTAGTGACACAATTTCTCTCTTGCTAGTGATTCTTGGGAAGAAAGATATGAAAGTCTTATTCTTTCACAGAAGGGCTTGAGTAGAATTGAGGATTGTGCAGTTCAGGGGAGACTTGCTATATAATATTCAAAATCACTAGACATTTGAAAGCAGGAATGTCTTTCTCCTTTGAGTATTGCATCCTAACTGCCATCCTGAGATGATTTATATGTGCTCATCCTTATTACAGACTACACATAATAAAGGCATGATAGAAATCATATCTGCATAGATTCAGGCAGCTCTGGGAGAGAGGCTGCCAGTTTTGTTTGACAAGACACTCAATCAAGCAAAAAGGTTTAAAATATTCCAGGAGGATCTCATTGCCTGCTCAAGACTGTGTATTTTTATCCAGATAACAGAAACCCTAATTGCACACAACATTAGTAGTCATTTTTCCTAACTTCTTGCAATAAGGGGCATTAAAGAAAAATTACGGAAACACTTTGTAGTTCAGGGTGAGGAAGGAAGAGACTGTCATCTGGTTGTCCATAAACTCAGACACTGCCCCTGGCTCGGGCCACCACTGCAGATAATGAGGACTTCTGTGCACTTTGTACTCAGAAAGACACTCACAAGGACTGCTTGGTCTCATACTTTTAATTCACTAGGTGGAAGCTGTTTTTCAGGGATTCCTCACATGTTTAAATCTCCTTTAAAGTCTTCTTGCGTCGCCAGCAGGGCCCAGGCAGGCGAAGTCAATGAGGCACTCATTTGGGTAGGAAATTCAGGAGTTGCCAAAATCTCAGTAATCAAGACAAATAATATTTGAATACAATATTTTAAAAATAGAAATGAGTGTCAAAAATTGATGATGAATTGAACATCATAATTTTCAATAAAAATGAGAACTAACTCTATACTTATACATCCTGCCTTCCCTGTACCTACTCTATTTATGGTTCAGAAAATATTTTACTGAAAAAAAATGGCAATTGGCCTGTGGATCATAGTTGATTTACGTATTTTAAAGGTTGCATTAAAATATTTTTTTACCTTACCAGGTGTGATGATGAATGCCTGTGATCCCAGGACTTTGACAGGTGGGGCCAAAGGACATACCAGGACAATTAGGTACTTGGTGCCCAGTCCCAAAATTTAAAGTAGAAAAGGGCAGGTAGGTAGCTCTGTGAGAAGACCCTAGGTTCAACTCCAAGGGCCACCAAAAAAAAAAAAAAATTGAATAAACACATAAATACGCTTTAATCTCGTGTCATGCATTTTCAGTGCTCTGTAAAATTTTTCACATGACAGAAGAAACCAGTCTCAGCCCAGAACTGCTGCAAAGCCCTCTGGGAAACTAAACAACACCAATCTATTCTTCACATCCCTCTTCACCACCAGGGTGTAAAACAGCACCAAACATCTCTAATCCACAAGAAAGGTGAGCAGAGGGAGGGGGGGGATTAAGAGCTAATATTCTAGCTCCTAAGGAAAATCTCTCCAGCCATCACAAGGGCTGGCAGGATGATAAAATGTTTAGCAGCATAATAGTCAAACAGACAAAAAAATTTAAAATTTAATAATAAAGTTAAATGTAACTATTTTAAAACATAATTCTTCCGAGAGACTAGTTTTATGTTGGACCAGCATTTGAAGTAGCAGCAGTCATTATTAACGGGAACCTTCGAGAGAGAAGATTTAAATCACCAAAGTAATAAAAGCTGAACAAGGACTAGCACCTTGAAAGGCACTTGGAGAGAAGATTGCATACAAATGCAATTAAAACGATGCTTATAAAATACTAAGATGTTAATTGGGTTCAGTCCCAGAAGCCCCAGCAGTACAGTATGTCAGAAGTTAGCTGGTTTGAAGTTTAAAAAGAGTAGTTTAATTTGTACACCTTGTCCTAATTACAGAGCTTTCTGCAGCCCACGTATCTGTATGGTTTATGGTAGCTTGGAGCTTTGTAAAACAAACACATACACCACTTAATTGGGTTATTGCAATGGAAAATTGGGCTACAGAACAGCAACCTCTCTTGCCAGGGTACCTTTACAGCTGGTAATGAACGCTCCAGCCACGTCAGGGGACACTGATTTGTAAGGTGCTGTTTACAGCTTGGCGATTCTGCTGGTCTGAGAAGTAGGAGGCGATGCCGTGAAAACAAAGAATCACACCAGATAATGTTCCCTCACGACCACACTCCCGCCCCAGCTGGCCTGTTTGGAAGTCTGAGCCCTGCCACCCCGCTCCCTGGTGGCAGCCCTTTCAAATATCCCAGCAGGTCTGAGGCCACATTCTCACATGAAAGACCTGAGCCGCAGGAAGGGGGAAAGGAAGGGCAGCTCCACCAGTAGCCTTGTTCACAGCGCACCTGCAGAGAGACCTGGTGAGGGGTGGTTTTTCTCCTAATCAGCAAATAAATATGTAACATTATCAAAATAGGACCATTAAATTAGATTAAGAGAAGTGTGGCTGAATCATTTTCCAGGAGTCCTATTGGAATGTGCTTCCCACGGTTGGAGTTTTGGACATTTCATGTCTGGCACCAACAAACTTCCTTCACAAGAGAAGCCATAAAAACAGTGACATATCCTGGGTTTATGGCCCCTCGGTCACTCTCCCCATCCCCACTAACTCTAGCTGCCAAATGGGAAGTCTAAATGAAGTCAGATGAGAATGCTGGGACATTTGTTCCTACTCCAGCTGAATTATTCATCTCTGGGAAGCTCAGAAATGACCAATAGGGTGGCGGGCAGTCTACACAAACGCCAAAGGCAAGATGCCCAGGTTAGATCCCACTTGTCCAACCTGCAGGAGGATATCCTCAATCACAGATCAGTGGTGAGAAAGAAATGACCAATCCTAGCCACAGCCTGAGCAATTCTTCACATAGATCCCTGGTTCAAGCCAGCCCAGGGCAGTGGCCCAACATGTCGAATTCCATCTTGGGCTGGGAAGGTTCTCTAGGAAGCTGATGTCTCAAAGCTTCCCTCGGTAGCGGGCATTGGTGGTACAGTGGTGAGCACAGCTGCCTTCCAAAGTTTCCCTCTGTCCAGAGAATTGGCAATTTAAAAGAAAATTTCAAGGTGTAGATCTCACTCTGCAGAGATGGCAGAGAGAAGGGCTGGGAGCCAGGTTCCTCACACAGTCTATTCACACAATGGGTCTTTGAAACTCACTACACTTTTCAACACGGTGAGTGCTGTAAAGACCACTGGGACACAGGCTTTCATCAGGGAGATGTAAACCCTCTTCCTGCCTCTAAGGTATGGGACTGGACTGCAGAGGGAATAGAGTAGGAAAAGGTTGTCCAGGTAGCTTGGGCAGTGTTTGTCTAATTACCTGCATTAGTGATCTATCTCCTGAACCTGAAAATTTAAAATTAGAAGTATTTATTTTATGTTAATCAAAATCTGAGAAAGAAATTTCCCCTGTCCCTCAACCTAGTTGGAATAATGCTCATGATTACTAGCACTTACCATCCAGGTGATCTGGTACAGAGGCAAAGACTAAATTGGGGACAGTCCTGCATATAAACCTGATCTTCTCATATGAGCTATGTAGTTGACAACATTCTCCCTAATCTCTCACCTCAGCAATTTCCATGTCTGTAACCTGAAGATAATTATATCACCTCCCCAGGGAAGTGTTGCAGGGTTAAAGGAAATAAGACAGGTAAAGTACTCGGAACACTGCCCGGAACATAATAAGTACTAAATAAACATCATCAACTATAATGACCACTGTTTGTGCTATCCTCTCTCCATGATGCAAGAGGAGCTGAAATTCAGAGTTAAGTAATATTTTTAAAGGTCTGTGCCTGGGTACATGAAAGAACAAAATTAAAATTCAAATCCAGGAACTCTAACCTCAAAACCAAAGGACCTGATCATTAAGGAAGGTGTGTACTGAGTGGATGCCCTCTCACACCCAAGGGTCTTTTCTGAGCCATAATCTGGGAGAGAAGAGGGACAAGAATACATCTGAGAATATGGAACATACCTGAAGCAAGTGTCCCTGAGGCGAAAAGACCTCAGCAATCCAGGCCTCAGAATCCAGGGTATACACCACTCATGTCACAATAGCACCTCAATGGGCCCCAACCCTAGGAAACAGACTTAAAGACTGTGGCAAAGAGAAATTCGTGCAGTGCACAGCTGCTTTGGTTTCAGCTTAAAATTGACTCTGAGGTTGTATTAAGAAGCAAGAAAGCATCAGCAACCCCAGCCTTGCTGGCTCCGACAACCCTGAGGCAGGCAGGTTATTATTATTATTTATTATTTGTTGATGGATATTCAAAGCCATCAGTCAATTCTCCCCTCAGGCCAGGAAGCCAAGAAGAACCGACACTAGAAATCTTGACTTTGGCTCCAGAGCTGAGAATTATTAAAGTACACTTTGCTATTGCTATCTGTTCTGTGGGGTGCTTGACCCTACATCTGACTTCTGGCTTTTGCTGTCCCTGCAGAACAAGCAACAGAGAGTCCAACAAATTGCAAAGAGGGACTCCAGGCATGGGTGAGGAGGAACTGGTGGGAAGCCCGAGGACGCTGGCGCATTTTGAACTGGGGATTTAATGTCCTTGTTCAAACTCTTACTCTCTTTCCCTTTCATTATTCAATAACCACTGGACTTGAGGAGACCAGATGATGAAGAAATGTCTAATCAGCACTGTCAATGACAATAAAAGGGAGGAAAGAAGGAGCTGATACACTATATCACCAGTGAATACTGACCATATGTTTCACTCCGGCTTACAACTTCTTTTACCTTAACTGGGACTCACAGTTAGAAATACATTATATAATATGCCCCACACATACGCATAATTGATCCAAAAATTTCATACAACCAGTACTCACTTTTGCCACATGGGATGCCCCTTGATAGTTTCTGTAATCTATTTTTTAATCTTGGTGGGAATCCACAAAATTAACTTTATTGCTCACTTTGGGCTTTGGGGATTAGAATCTCCTATGAATAAGGTCCAGGAACCAATGTAACAATAAATACTCAGCCTCTTGGACCCTCATCTCTTTAGTCTGTCTTCGGAGAAATTACTGAAAACATTCAGGAATTCTCAGTGTCTGGAGGTGGCCTTCTCTATGATGCTGCTGTAGGCCTGTGGTGGTCAATTACATGTGTCAACTTGGCTTGACCACAAGGCCCAGTTACTGTGAAGGCATTTTGTAGATGTGAATGGCATGGTCAATCAATTGACTTTAAATAAAGGAAATGCCCCCCAGTAATACAAATTGGGTTCATTCAACAAGTTAAAGGCTCTACGAGCAAAGACTGTTTGCAGAAAAAGAAAAAAGTACAAGTACGTAACTTAGAAATGCTGTCTGAAATTCAAGCCTGCAAGCCAGTATGAAATACTTTTCAGTTTCCACAACTGCATGAGCCAATTCCTTAAAAATTTTTTTTCAAACTCTTTATATGTATGTTACAAATGAATGAACATACACACACACAAAAAAAATCTGCTTCTCTGGAGAATCCTGAGTGACACAAAATTTAAAGTCAAATTTGCTATTAAATAAACGTCTCAATATAAAAAGAAAATATTAATTCTGGTCACATAGTAGAAAATAAAACTAAAAGAAAGGAAAACTAGATGCAGAGTGTAAGATATTATACTAGTCTAGAAACTATTGCCTCTGCTTGGGTAGTGAGAGTGGGAAAAAGAAAGTGTGTTCACCCAAAGATATTTATGAGCCATGTTATCAGGAGAATTAATGGCTAATTTTTCAGAAGGTTGGAGGAGACAAAGGAATGTAGAAGATGCTCATGATTATGGCTTGGCTTGGTGAACAGAAATACAATAGAGAGTGAGGAGCCTGGGGTGGAAAAATGAGGAATTAAATCCATACACATTACATTTGTGGCATTTGAAAAAAACCTACAGACATACAGCCTGAGAAGTTGCTCTAATATGTGTTTAGATGTTACAATCAGAGCTAATCTAGCTAGAGGGCACCTGTAGAGTCATTCACACATGCAGAGCATTTGAAGGCATGTGTGCCTCATGTGTGCCTCTGTGCACTTTTGGACTTTAGACAGAGCTGGATATGGATGATGAGATGCTCAGATGTCACCCCTGGGAACCAGTCTCTCTCCATCTCTTATCTTACTATTTCCTAGTATCCTTAGGCTAACATCCTACAAGTTGAGTAAACTCTTAGAAAAAGGACTTGTCATTAAATAAAAGTCTGGGCTGTTTCCCAGCTCTTATATGGCTTGCTTCTCATTTGGGTCTTGTCGCTAATGTCCGTTTCTCAGGGAAAACCTCCTTGACTACACTCTCTGAGATCACTCTCTACCTTATTCATTCATGTCACTTTTATCCTACTTTATTTTTACAGCAGTTACTATCTGAATTTATCTTATTATTAACTTATGCATTTGTTTTCTTATTATTTATCTCCACATCTAGAATATTGGGACCACATAAAACCATGAAATACAAGCTCCATGAGTATCTGACATTCATGGTCCTGTTTACTCTATGGGTTTCTGATTTTTGGAAACAGTACCTGTTTACAGCTGTTAGATGGTCACCAAACAGTCACTGAATTGATAGGTCTGGACTATAATAGGAGCATATATAGCAATGAAGTGCTACAAATCATGGCTTTTTCACCTGAACCTGAACCTCACTGCTAAAAATTAGTACACCAGAATCACATATGCTAGGAGTGGTCCAGGCCTTGTTGACTCCAACAAGAGAAATTAATTTACTCTTATTAAAGGAAAGGTAGAACCTGGCCAGGCAAGATGGCACATGCTAATAATTCCAGCACACTGCGGAGGCCGAAGCATCACAAGTATGAGATCAGAATGAATAATTTAGCTACTTAGCAAGACCCTGTCCCAAACTGAGAAAGAGCTAGAGATGTAGCTCAGTGTAAAGATTCTGGATTCAGTCCTTAACTGCCAAAAAAGGAAAGGAAGGAGGGAGGGAGGGAGGGAGGAAAGAAAAATGGAAAATGGTGGAACTGATGATAAGAGAGTAAGGCAACAGATGGCCACCATAATGAAATTCAATAGAAAGAGTTCATAAACCAAGAAGAAAGAATAGCAAAGCTAAAATCTTATGGGACACCACATTTAAAAGAAATGTAAATGAAGAAGAATATGCAGAGTATTTATTGTGAGGGAAAAACCAGGAATGTGAAAATCAAGTTATTGTGGTGCCAAAGAAGTCAAGAAAAATAAATAAATAAATAAATAAATAAGGAAATCCATTATGTAATGCCACAGGATCAATGAAACTTGCAGTAGGAATTAAAAGCAAAGATTTGCAACTGATTAAAGAGATGGCAAGATTATGATATTCCCACTTTTCTACTGGACAGAATTAGCATATTAAAGAACACTGTATATACAACATTTGTCTCTTTTTTTATCTTTTGGGATTATCTGTTCCTAGAAGTGTGAGGTGATCTCCATACTTTACATAGTTCTACAGACCCCACCCTGTTCTTGTGGAATGTCACCTTCAAAATCCAACTTAGTAAAGAAAGTAATAAGTACAATGTTATAAAAAGACTTTTTGAGAAGCATCAAGTTTCCAATTTAAGTGTGAAACTATTAATTTTGCATTGGGTCATTTGTTTTCTGCAGAACTACTCTACTGAGGAAGCACTGTCCTACACTAGTTGTAGACCTGAGTTTGCCAATTAATTTCTGTCTATAGGGCTCATCTTCCCAGCTGGATTCCAAATGTCTTATCAGAAACTGTCAATAGCATTGACCTAGGAATTCATGACCTAACTGATCACACACTTACCACTATGCTCTATGAATCTGCCTAAGTTCCCAAACTGCTTTAAGCCTCTATTTCCCTTGCTATAAAACCACTAAGGGGTGAGCCACACTGTTTTAAATCTGTCTCCCAGCTCTTAATCATTCTCTGTATTTTGAACTACTTCTGTATCCCCCAGAGTATGTGTTATTATATGGAGTGCTCTAGTAAATATCTTCTGAAGAACTGAAGGGAGGAGGAGCAATATATTACTTTGCCATCATCTTAGTACCAGAAAGAGGAATGAGAAAAAAACACAAGGCAAGATACAACCAAGAAAACTGACATCAAACTAGACTTTCCAAATACTGGATTTAGAATTCGTGTAGTTTACCCTGTTCCCCTTCAGTAAATATTACTGTAAGTTCTAGAAAGCCCTCATATACCCATCTCCATTACCCTATGACCCTACTTCAAGGACAGTGTTGTAACAAGACCACAAAAGCTTCTTTCTTGCCTTCAGCATTTGACTGACCACAATTCTCACTGGAATGGACCCA
>PVIR01013590.1:0-42026 GCA_004026965.1 Petromus typicus
AAAAAAAAAAAAAAAGAGTAGAAAATGCTGAAAAATGAAAGCAGAAAATTCGGTGAATGTTTGTTTTCTAGATAAGAAAGTTCCAAATATAAACAGAATAACTCAAAAATTACACTTTTTGTGTCTTAAAACTGAAACCTCTGACCCCTGTTTCAGCTGAACTATATAGCATGCATTTAACATGCTTAAGGTTCTGGGTTTCACCCCCAGCAAATCAAAAAAATTAAAACTTTGTACTACTTCAAACAACTATGAACAATACTGGAAGGCAAACAACAAACTACAAAAAAGATATTTGTTATGAATTATTATGTGAGGAAGCTTTCTGTTGCTGTAACAAAATGCTCGAGGCAGTCAATTTAAAAAGAGGAAAAGTTGAGCCAGGGATTTATCTCAGTGGTTCCAATGCCTCCCTTGCAAGCACAAGGGCCTGGGTTCTTCCCTGGTAACCACATATCACAATGCTGGGCATGGAGACTCACCTGCAAGCAATCAGAACCACATACCAAAATGCCAGGTGTGGTGGCTTACAACTGTAATCCCAGCACTCAGGGAGACAGAGGCAGGATTGCTGAGTTCAGGATCAGCCTGAACTACAAAGCAAGACCCTGTCTCAAAAAAAAGAAGGAAGAGGGGCCGGGGATTTAGCTCAGTGGTTCCGGCGCCTGTCTTGCAAGCGCAAGGACCTGGGTTCGATCCCCGGTAATCACATACCATACTGGGCGTGGAGACTCACCCCAGCAGCAACCAGTACCACATACCACAGTGCCGGGCGTGGTGGCTCACGCCTGTAATCCCAGCACTTGGGAGGCAGAGGCAGGAGGATTGCTGTGATGTGAGTTGGAGGCTGAGCTCAGGGCCAGCCTGAACTACAAAGCAAGACCCTGTCTCAAAAAAAAAAAAAAAAAAAGGAGAAGGAAGAGGAAGAGAAAGAAGAAGAAGAAGAAGTTATCATCACTAGTTATTTATGTAAACTGCACAAAAGAAAGGGTCCAACTACCTTTTAAACTCTAAAATATTAGCAAAAAAATGTAAAATCAAATATCATTTCCTCTCCAATAGCAGGCATGGGCATTTGTAAAAGAACTGTTGGCTAGCAAAGCTGTAGTGAGAGGGGTGTCTGCCAGCAAAGGGGTCTTGGTGCGATCGTCCCGGAAGACGCAGCCACCCTCAGCTGCTCCCCAACCCTCCCCGCAGGATTCTCGGTCCTTCAAGTCACAGCCACAGACAAGGACAGTGGCCTCAATGGGGAGCTGGTCTACCGAATAGAAGCCGGGGCTCAGGACCGCTTCCTCATCCACCCGGCCACTGGAGTCATCCGCGTTGGCAATGCCACCATCGACAGGGAGGAGCAGGACTCCTACAAGCTGACAGTGGTGGCCACTGACCGGGGCACTGTCCCTCTGTCGGGCACAGCCATCATCACCATCTCGATTGATGACATCAATGACTCCCGCCCCGAGTTCCTCAATCCTATCCAGACGGTGAGTGTGCTGGAGTCGGCAGAGCCGGGCACTGTCATTGCTAACGTCACTGCCGTCGACCTTGACCTCAACCCAAAGCTGGAGTACCATATCATTCGCATCGTGGCCAAGGATGACACTGACCACCTGGTGCCGGGCCAGGAGGATGCCTTTGCTGTGAATATCAACACAGGTACAGGGCCTGCTGTCCTCTCTGCCTGACACCTGCCCGTCTCCCCCTCACTTTCCTCTCCCTCCCTTTTCTCTTTCTCTGCTGCTGCCCTTTTGCTCTCTTCTCTCCCCCCTCAGAATCACCCCTGGTCTCCTTTTCACTCTCTGTGGCTCCTCCAGCTGTCCTTTCTGTCCCTCTGTCCTGACGTGCTCCTCTGGCCTCTCTGGTTCTCCCCCGCCATGTCACAGGAGGGCGCCCACCTGCCCAGTTCACACCAGCACTCCGTGTTAGAGCGACTACAGGGTGATAATCTTAGAGGAAAATGGTGTCTTGTTTTATATGTATTTCTTTAGCAACTAAGTTCAACAGACACTTTCTTTATGCGCATACCAGCCATTTAGATTGTAACTGACATTTGTGCCCTCAGCGACCACAGAACCATCACAGAACAAAGAGAACTGTGGCTTATCTTTTATAAATTGTGCAGCTTATTGTCATTTTGAGCATTTTTTGGCTTTTCCAGCAGTTTTGTGTTTTTGTCCTCTTGGGACTTGGAGAGCGGACATGAGCCCTTATGGACTTGCTTCTCGGAAGGCCCAAAGAATGACTGAAAATAACAAGCCTATGATAAAATGCAAAGAATTGCTGTTATTCAGAGAAATGGATAATAAAACAGCATTGTGATTCCAGCTTTCTGTGTGGACTGGCAGACACTAGTGTCCTGGACAGTGTTAAAACTGATGACATTGTGGGGCCAAAGAACACTCATGCTTCCCCTAGAGCTGAGACCAATTCCTCCATCAGACGTCACCCCAATACAAAGGACACCCAGACTCCAGGACCCAGCAGTCCTCTTCTTAGTATATGTCATGAAGAAATTCTGGACAATCCTGGGCCCACTGGGGTCTACTGCATTGTTAGGTGGTGGTGCGAACTGGTGGCCATGCGGGGATGCATCCCAGGAGCCCAGGAGTAGAAAGAGGTGGATGCCTTCCGTGGGGACAAGGCATCAGTCAGAAGCCCTAAGCCAGCAACGGCGAACCTTCTAGAATTTTCAGTGATACAAACAGCCCACTGCAGCACACGTGCCATAGGCTCACTACTGTCACGCTAGGGTTACACACAGCAGTGGGAATCAGTCTGAAAAATGCACAATGAAAAAGATTTTTCAGACACAAGAAGGCAACATCTACCATGATAATGTTTGCATAAATATCAGAGAATGCTTTATTTTCAGGGATATTTTTAAATAAAAAATACACTTCAGTACATTGCAATGTTTGCCCAAAGAAAGAAGGGAAGAGAAGGACAAGGGAGTAGAAAGGAATGACCACTGACCATAGCATGTCATGAGCCAAAGGGGCGCCATAACTTCATCTGCAGGTGGGACCAAGGGGACAAATGTCATGTAGACGGCCTTGGCCCTGGCGGCAGGGGCTGGTCAGGACCACGGAGAGCTCCCATGCGGCCCTCCCGGGCCTCCCCAAGCTCCTTTCTGTCCTCTACCCTCTAGACTCTTTATTTTTTTGTTTGTTTTTTGTTTTTGAGACAGGGTCTCCATTAGTAATTCAGGCTGGCCCTGAGCTCACTATGTAGCCCAGGCTGGCCTCGAACTCCCAACAATCTTCCTGTCTTGGCCTCCTGAGTGCTGGGATTATAGGCGTGAGCCACCACACCTGGCGACTGTATTTTTCTTTGCAGTGTCTTCTCTGCCTTCTTCCTCATGCTCTCTCTCTTCTCTCGATCACCTGTCTCCCCTTTCTTCTTGCCAGAGACTCACCTCTGAGGTCTTCCCACTACCCAGCCTTCCCCTTACTTCCCTGTCCTTCCCTTCCACATCCCCCCAACCTCCCCTAGTCCTCCCCTCCCCACTGCGCTTGCACTAACTGATGTTAACCATCTCTCTCTTCCTCAAGGCTGGCAGGCCCACAGGTTTGAGCTCTGTTTCTGTCACTTCCCACCTCGTCTCTCCTCTACTTCATCCCATGCCCTCCTCCATGCCCACTGCATCCCCCACCCTCCTGTCGGCCCTGTGGGCCTGGGCCAGGCCTGGCCCAGCCTTTGCAGACTGAACGCAGCTGCCCTCTCCCCATCCTCGCTCCCCAGCCCGGGGGACAGGGAGCGAGAGTAGGAAGAGGAGGAGGAGGCAGCAGTCCAGGGTAAGTGACCACCTCTGGCTGGGAATCCATGAGGACAGAGTCCAGCAGGGGAATCTCACAGGGGGAAGAGAGCCCTGAGGCCCAGTGCCTGAGACGTAGAGAAGGGCCCACCCTCGGGAAATGAGGCCAAGGCCCTCAACAGGCAGGAAGAAGACCCCTCCCCAAAATGGGCCAGAAGAGTTTCCGTCCAGCTAGATCAGCAGACCCTAGGAAATGCTGGGTAGAAGAAAGGCAACCTACTATCTGGTGCTAACCTAGGACTCACTGTTCTGGCATAGCTCTGTCATACCTCTGTTATGCAAGACCAAGCTACACTATTAGACCTGCATGATTAGACCAGCGGAGTCCAGCCTGGCCCATCAGCATGGCCTTCAGGGAAACCCTCAACCTTCCCAGCTGCCAGGACCTTCCTATATACCTGGCCTCCCTAGAACATGAGCTGTTTTAAAGTTGTGATAAAATGCACGTGATAAAATGCAGCATCATCACCATTTCTAACTGGACAGTCTGATAGTATTGAAGACGTCCAGGTTGTTGTGAAATACTAAATTTCCTTCTGTTTCTGTTCTCTGGGGTTTTTGTTGTTTTGTTTTGTGTGTACTGAAATCAAAACAGCCCCAGCCCTAGATCTCACTAAGTTGCCCAGGAGGGACAGACTTACAATACTCCTGCATCGGCCTCCCTCAGTGCTGAGATTACATATACCCCCGTGCCTGGCTTGGAAAACAAGCATTTTATAAACAAAATTAATAGCATCATCCGTGTGCCAGGCACCATTCTGAGCACTGTGTAAATAGAACTCACTTAATTTTTCTAATCCTCAAAAGAGCCCTACAGGGCAAGTACTGTAATTTCCTCCTCTTACACATGAAGACCCGGAAGGGCAGAGGGGTGAAAGAGCTTGTCCAAGGTCAGCGGCTGCAAACACCATGCACCACGTGGGGAAGAACAACATGCTTGTACATGGCTGTGACCCATCCCAGCCACAAATCCCAGGGTCTATGGGAGACTGGCTCTCTGTAGGGATTGGGAGGCTAGGCCAGGAGCACCGTGAGAGGCCTAGATTTCAGGGGTCCCCTCAAGCTGAAGCTGACCTGCTCTGGTTCACAGGGTCTGTAATGGTGAAGTCCCCCCTGAACCGAGAGCTGGTCGCCACATATGAGGTCACACTCTCTGTGATTGACAACGCCAGCGACCTACCAGAGCGTTCTGTCAGTGTGCCAAATGGTAAGGGTCTCCCTTTGGTTCCTCATTGGTCACTGGGAGCCAAGAGGTGGGGCTGAAGTACACCAAAGCCTGGCCCCAGCAGTATAATTGGACTCAGGACTGTAGGGAGTCCTCAGACTAGGGACCTGGAAGGTGGCAGCCACAGCAAGGCTAGGACGGCCACATTACAAATTATGTGTCATTCTGCCAGCAAGGCTCTGAATGGGAAGTAGGCTCAGCAGGTCGAGAATGGACACGTTGATAGAGACTTAAGCCAGAATCCAGCTGTCAGATCTGGTAACCAGGTTGCAACAGGAATCGGGATGTGACAGGAACCTCATGATCTGTTAGGAAGCCACAGGTCAGGAAAAAAAGTCCAGAATAAAGGAGAGGGACTCAAGGCCACAGGTGGTGCCACCTTGGGGTAAGATGCTGTGATCAAGGAGAGCGGGCAGGTGCTGCATCTGCCTGCAGCTTGGGACGTGTGCTGGCAGAGGTGGAAGGGCCAGGGACCAGACCAGAGGGCTAGGTCAATCCTCGTATAGCTCCGGGTGGGCCACGACATGCTGTCACCTCCCCCAGCCCAGCCCCTGCCCCTGGTACTAACTCTCACCCTTGCCTGCCCCCAGCCAAGCTGACAGTCAACATCCTGGATGTCAATGACAACACACCCCAGTTCAAGCCATTCGGGGTCACCTATTACACAGAGCGGATCCTGGAGGGGGCCACCCCAGGCACTACACTCATCGCCGTGGCAGCTGTAGACCCCGACAAGGGCCTCAATGGGCTGATCACCTACAGCCTGCTGGACCTCATGCCCCCCAGCTACGTCCAACTGGAAGACCCCTCAGCAGGTAGGCAGGAAATCTACCAGAGGACGGTTGGGGACATGTTGGCCTGCTCAGCCTCTGGGTAGGACTGTGGCTTTCTTCCTGCCTCTGGCAGGGGCCACCTTGACACACAAAGCCGAGGGGTGTTTGGATCCTGTTTGGGATGGAAGCCCACAGGGTCTGCTGGATCCCTACCTCAAAAAGGGGCTCAAAAGAGGCTCAGGTCCTTTTGCCGTGAGACACTTTCTCCTCTCTGTGAGGAGGGCCCCCAGAGGCCAGCTCCTCCTGGCCTCTAGCCTGCCACAGGGCAGCACTGCCTGCCCACATCGTTAAGGATCTACACCTGCCCCTCAGCACCCCAGATCTTTTCTTCAAGCTTTGGAGGCTGCCATGAATGAGGAGTGGCCCAAATGGCAGCTGGAGCTTCTGTGTATCAGGGAAGGTCATCGCCAACCGGACAGTGGACTACGAAGAGGTGCACTGGCTCAACTTCACCGTGAGAGCCTCTGACAATGGGTCCCCGCCCCGGGCAGCAGAGATCCCTGTCTACCTGGAGATTGTGGATGTCAACGACAACAACCCCATCTTTGACCAGTCCTTCTACCAGGTGGGCGGCCAGACTGATAGGCTGGGTGGGATGTGGGCCTGTTCTTGAGATCTGTGCAGTTCCACTCCTGCCTGGCAGCTCCTGAGCCCCTGGAGTGCCCAACCTCGAGCAGCCTGGTGCCCAGGCTCACCCTATCCTCGAGCTCCTGAGGCAAGGTGTGGCCTGGGGGGCTGACCTTGGGCTGCTCTCTCTCCAGGAAGCCATCTTAGAGGACGTGCCTGTGGGCACAGTCATCCTGACGGTCACTGCTACTGATGCGGACTCTGGCAACTTTGCTGTCATCGAGTACAGCCTCGGGGATGGGGAGGGCAAGTTTGCCATCAACCCCACTACAGTAAGTGGTGTGGACGGGGCCTGGGTGTGAAAAAACCCAAAGTTTTGCATCTTCGCCTTCATCCTGGACATTTGGCCTCAGAAGTGCTTCAGCCAAGTCAGAAAACTCTCTTCTTGGAGCAGCAGACACCCCACAAATTGTGTCTTTCCTGTCCTAGTAGATATAGGAGGAAATGGCCAAAGTCTTTGGGACACAAACTTCGGCTGTGTCCTTAGAAGACCAAGAACCTTGGAGACTGTTAAGAGAGAGACCTGAGCAGCTGGGCAGTGTTGAGGTCCCCCTGTAAACACAGCCCTACACTGAGCTGAGAGGGGCCATCTCATATTCCCATGAGTCTCAGAGCTGGGGGAGCAAAAGTTCAGGAGAAAAGACGGGCCATAGCTCCAAATGTCAAAGCTGCTATTTGCCTGAGGCTTGGAGGCCTGGGTCTGGCCCTCGCCCAGCTCTTCCCTTGCTGCCGGAGCTGGGAATGGGCTTCCCTTTCCGCCACCCCTCTGCCCAGTTCCCCTGGTATTCTGCCTTTCAGTGGGGCTGATTCCCATGTGGCATGTACAGTCAGACATGGCTCCTGGCCCGGCACTGAAGACAGTCACTATTTTTGGAACACCTGCGCTATGGCACCTCTGGTCAGGCAGTTGGCACAGCCTGGGCTGGTTACCCATTTCTGGTAGACTGGGTGATGGGGGCAAGAACCACTATAACAGGGCTGCCCAGGGGGACGGGGGCATCTGTGCAGTCCTGTATCTCCAGGACCCAAAACGGTGTCTGGCCACCACTGAGGCTTGGTGTTTACCCTGACTGGATGATGGATCTGAAGCCACCCTCCCGCACTAGGGCGACATCTATGTGCTGTCCTCTCTGGACCGAGAGAAGAAGGATCACTATATCCTGACTGCCTTGGCCAAAGACAACCCTGGGGATACGGCCAGCAACCGTCGAGAAAACTCCGTGCAGGTGAGGGCTACCAGCCGGGGTTGAGGTCGCGGTGCCAGTACACAGCGGCTGTGGAGAGTGAGTGCTGTGAATGGAAATAGCTGCCCAGGCCCTAGGAGGAGGGAGAAAGCAAAGGCCGCCTGGGTGGGTTATGGTGGCTGTGACTTAGGAAGAAAGGAATTCTGGGAAAGCTTTCTGTGTAAGCAGCTAATCAGAGCTGAGTGTGACCCAGGTAAAGCCTGGTGCTCCGTGTGGCCCAGTGTCTCTGCATTATCCCACTGGAAGGGAGAGTCCAGCAACCAAACAGATCTATGAAGCTGTCACCTCTATTTATGACTCCTCAAAGATATTAATGAGCTCAAACTCCAACCTCCTGCCTAGCCCAGTTCTGGTGTGCATACTGTGACTCTGAAGGGACCCTCTCACCTTCTGAGCTCTCTGTCCCCTTTCCTACCCAAAATCCCAGAGCCAGGTATCATGGTACATACTTCTAATCTTGACACTCAGGAGGCTGAAGCAGGAGGGTCACTGCACGTTCAAGGCTAGCCTGGGCTACACAGTGAGTTTAGACCAGTCTGAACTGCATGGCCAAAGTTTGTCTCACAAAAGAGCAAAAATTTCAACACTGGAGGCTTTGCTATCTCTTTATTCTCTCTACTCATACAAAGGACACTGTCCAGAAGTGACTCAGGGATTGCTGGTGCACCCAAACAAATCCTCTGGTGTGGGTAGAGGGACAGAGCTGGGAGCGTTCACACGTGGCTGCTGCCTGCTCCTGTCACACACGCCTGTACCATGCAGAGAAAAGCAGCCTCTGGAGCACACTGAGGCTCCATGAGCTGCACCCGCTGCATTTGCCTCCTGCTCTGTGTGTGCCTGGGCCCTGCCCTGGGCTGTGGGATCAGCAAGGAAAGCCAAGCACCCAACCAGGCACAAATCCCAGCCAGGAGGGGCCTAGGAAGGGGAGGAATCCAAACAGCTCAGCCTGAAGGTCTAGCAGGTAGAGCCACACTTCTAGGGCAGAAAAGGCCAAAGGAGAGACAGGAAAAGGATCCCACTGCTGCAGGGTCCAGCTCAGACTACATGTCCCCCACAAACCTAATGGCTGAATATTTGTTGTGACCAGGAACTGCACTGAGGATCCATCAGACACCCCAAGGAAACTGACAAAGATACCATCGTCCCCACTGTATAGCCAGGGAGACAGGCTTTGGGGTTTCAATACATTGTCTGACATCAGACACATGAGAAGACAGCACCTCCCTCCCGGAGGGGTGACTGTCCCTGTCTATTCCACCGTATTCCTAGGTGACTGGTTACCTGAGGCACCCTCTATTGTGCTCCTGACCTTTGACCTTGACCTCCCCAGGTGGTGATCCAAATACTAGATGTCAATGACTGCCGACCTCAGTTCTCCAAGCCCCAGTTCAGCACCAGCGTGTACGAGAATGAGCCGGCGGGCACCTCTGTCATCACCATGCTGGCCACTGACCAGGATGAAGGCTCCAATGGACAGCTGTCTTACTCTTTAGAGGGCCCTGGCATGGGTATGTAGCCCGGCTGGATGCCCACTGTGACATGGGGTGGAAGGTAGCAACTGTCTTGCCCACAGATCTGGAGCAGGACAGAAGAAGAGACAGGAAGTGAGTCTTGGCCAGAGCCACACCCTGCTCTCCTGCCCCACCCACCAGAGGCCTTCCACGTGGACGAGGACTCCGGCCTGGTGACCACGCAGCGGCCGCTGCAGTCCTACGAGAGGTTCAACCTGACTGTGGTGGCCACAGATGGCGGGGAGCCCCCACTCTGGGGTACAACCATGCTGCTTGTGGAGGTCATCGACGTCAATGACAACCGCCCCATCTTCGTGCGCCCACCCAATGGCACCATCTTGCACATCAGAGAGGTACTCCTGGCACTGGGGCCTCCTGCTCCCCACGTTCCCTTTCCTCCCCCACCTTCTGGGTCCCATGGTCACAATGGAAGGGCCCTTCCTGTCAGGGGAGGGAAACTAAGGCCAGACAGGGGCAGACTCTGCACCACACAGAGCAGTCAGCAGTCCTGAAGTGTTAGCAGTTTGGGCTGTGTTAGCAAAAGACACTGGGTTCCGGTGAAAGTGGATTGTTTACCAGCTAAACAACCTTAAGCAAGTCGCTGCTCCAGTCTGTTTATCATCTGCATATGGGACTAATAATAGCCCATCACTGGTCCTAGATGTCTACCAAGGACAGTCTCCTCTTTGCCCACTTCCCCACTTTTTTTTTGCTTGTCTCAAAATAAACATCCGGCCAGCACTCCTGCTGACACCCCCGCCAGGCAGCCCGGCTGGGTCAGCATCGGCAGCAACAGAGGAAGTAGCTGGGATCCTGGACGCTCCCCGATTCTGCTTTCATCCCCTGGTCTAAACTGCCACCAACATGGGAGAGAAGTCGTCCTTCATCTCTTGCTCTTCTGCTTCCTCCCGAGACCCAGCCTCAACGTGCCCCTTGGTGGGACAGTCAGAATATCTGATTTGCTCTTTGCCCCCCCAAATTGGCAAGTCCCCACATCTCAGAGTGCTAAGAAGATCATGTTGCCACTTTGTGTCCTTTTTGAGCCCCCTGGAAGCAAAGAGCCTCCCAGGACTGAGCTGCAGGACGCTTGTCCTGCTGTCCTGTCTGTGGTGACAGAGCGATCCTCTTCACTCTCCCACTAGAGGGCTGAGTGCTCAGCCCACCTCGAGACCTCACAGAGACTTCGGACACACTTCAGCTCCGCTTGCATCTACTTGTCAACATTTTTCATTGTCCTAATTTTTTTTTAACTTGTTCGATCTCATTCTAATTTCTCTATTCTCGTCAGTTGCTTCAAATCTTTTCTGTGGAATGATACAGTGTATAAATTAATAATAATCTAGTTCTTTTCCACACCAAAGGCCCCATTTACTGTTTTCCCCTTCAAGGGTTCCATATTGGGAAGATTTATGTCCCCCGAACAACCAGCATTTATAAAGTAATGATCTATTTGTCATCCCACTTTTCATTAATTAGACGGAACTGCCACTGGGACTCCTGATTGTCGTGATCGATGACATAAGCATTAAAGCCATGCCAAGCTGACAATTTTTCAACTACAAGCAAAAAAACATGCTTTTTTTTCTTTTTCCCAGGGCAGCTTCATCATGAGTTGTTGTGTGATTGGTTAGGTTTTGGTGTCTTAGATCTACCTTGAAGGAACTCAAGAGCCCAAGGCTCAGGTTTAATACCAGGTCCAAGTTCCACAGTGGCTTGGTAACATTATCTAGCCACCAATCACCCATCTGAGTGTCCTCCATTTTCTGGTTCCCACTGGGACAGGTGGCACTATCTGGAGACAGATTTCTATGATCAGGGCAGCAGAGGGAACAAGACAGACACAGGACAAAGGGCCTTGGTTTTGGGATTGCTTCTTCCAGTGGCCTATGCCTCGGCACGCAGGGGGATGGTGGGGGCGCCTGTGCGTGTGGACTTCAGGGCAGACTGACTGTCGGGGCCGGTGGAGCTGACTTGGAGAGAGGGGAAGCAGCAGAGGCTCGGAACCCCAGAGAGCCTTGCCCTGTGGGCCAGCGCTCCCTATGGACAGTGGCCAATGGCAAGGACTTTGAGCAAAGACCAGAGAAATGGCGAGAGCCCCTGCAAAGCTGGGAGCTGGGACCCCCTCAGATGTCCCGCCACCTCCTGCCCTGTCCTCCCCTACAGGAGATCCCGCTGCGCTCCAACGTGTACGAGGTCTATGCCACAGACAAGGATGAAGGCCTCAATGGGGCAGTGCGCTACAGCTTCCTGAAGACAGCAGGCAACCGGGACTGGGAGTTCTTCACCATCGACCCCGTCAGCGGCCTCATCCAGACGGCACAGCGCCTGGACCGCGAGAAGCAGGCGGTGTACAGCGTAAGGAGCAGGCCCGGCAGACTTTCCTCCAGGAACGTCTAGGGGGACTTGTCTCAGGGAGTGTGCATTGCACACTTGGGGTCCAAAGCCCCTCCCTAGCCTTCCTGTCTGCTCTCCTCCACCCCTAGCTTATCTTGGTGGCCAGTGACCTGGGCCAGCCAGTGCCATATGAGACCATGCAGCCGCTGCAGGTGGCCCTGGAAGACATCGATGACAATGAACCTCTCTTTGTGAGGCCTCCTGTAAGCTGGTCCATCCCCATACTTACACAGGGGTCCCCTGCTTGCACACATCTTGCACATGCTCCCCTGTGCACTGTGCCTAGAACACACAGGTTACACGTGGGAAACATCTATCTGCCGCACTTCACATGAGTACCAGTGTTCACCGAGCAGCTGTGCTGTATTTATTCACTTGAGGTGCAATCTAGTGATCCAAAGACCAGACACAACTGCCTGGCTCAGGGGGCTGGTGCTTATATTTGTGCATGTGCGTGTGTGTGTGCGTGTGTGTGTGTGTGTGTACACGTTTGCCTGCACATACACTGGGTGTGAAAGTCAGCTCAGATTTATGGAGCTTTGTCCTCTGGGACTGTCACATGCCTGGGGGTCCCCTGAGACAGTGTCTGTACACCCGAGAGTGCACAGGGGTCCCCATTGTTCAAGTGCTCATTCAGGGACCCAGGATGCTGCTGAGGATGCAAAGCCCAGCACAACCTTATAGACATCACCCCGGGTAATAAACTCCTCCCGCACCCACAAGGCCACGACCCAGGGATCTAGGGGGCATAGGAAGCTCCATGTGGCCTCTGATGACAGCATCCCTCCTGCACCTGCAGAAAGGAAGTGCCCAGTACCAGCTGCTGACGGTGCCAGAGCACTCACCCCGTGGCACCCTCGTGGGCAACGTGACAGGCGCTGTGGACGCCGATGAGGGCTCCAATGCAATTGTGTACTATTTCATCGCAGGTGGGGCCTGACAGAGTGAGTACTCCTAACTTAAAGCTGGAGAGGCCCACTGAGCTGGGCCTTAGCCCATGTTCTGTACCCCTGTAGCTGGCAATGAGGAGAAGAACTTCCGCCTACAGCCTGATGGGCGCCTCCTAGTGCTGCGGGACCTTGACCGGGAGCGGGAAGCCATCTTCTCCTTCATTGTCAAGGCCTCCAGTAACCGCAGCTGGACGCCACCCCGTGGACCCACCCCAGCCCTTGACCTGGTCGCGGACCTCACCTTGCAGGAGGTGCGCGTGGTACTAGAGGACATCAATGACCAGCCACCGCGCTTCACCAAGGCAGAGTACACTGCAGGTGCAGGGGCCAGAGCCAGGGCACGGGGCGTGGGGGGCTCCTCCCCGGTGCTCATGCCACCCATCTGCTTCTGCAGGGGTAGCGACTGATGCCAAGGTGGGCTCAGAGCTCATCCAGGTGCTGGCTCTGGATGCGGACATTGGTAACAACAGCCTCGTCTTCTATGGCATCCTGGCCATCCACTACTTCCGGGCCCTTGCCAACGACTCCGAAGACGTGGGCCAGGTCTTCACCATGGGTAGGAGCCTGGCCACCTGCAGAGGCTCTCGCCAAGACCTCATGGTCACCATGTGGCTGTAGCCTGGAGGACGCGGGTCTGTCAGCAGCCAGAATATGGCAGCCTCTAGTCGGCATCTGCCTGTGCTGCTCTCTGCCAGTGCATTCTTAATCTACCCACCTGTTTCTCTCAACATCTACTCATCTGCTCTTTTCTATATTCTCAAGGCAGTGGGGAGGACCAGGTGGTCCCTGAGCTGTGCTCTGCTCTCGAGCTCATCCTGCATATAGCTGTCCTTCCATCTTCCTGTTCTCCTTTCCATCATATCTCTTCCTCTTTCTACCTGTGCCTTCTCTCTCTGTGTGCCAGGTAGGAATACACAGATCTGCATGCTTGCCTGGCAGAGAATGGGGCAGTTTCCTAAAGGCGCCGCTATCCCATTACCTTTTCCTCTGGTTCTATAGATCCTTTGTGTGTGTGCCAATCCTAAATGCTAGGAAGATCCTTGGCCTGGCACTCAGGGCTCACCAGGTCTTCCTCCTTGCCCCCTCACAGCTCCCCTGCAGCCCACTGTGTCTAGCCAAGCAAAAGAGAGCACTGTGCCCTTAGCTGGCCCTGTGCCGTCTATCCTGGGTCTTGACAGCTCTGCCTTGTGTCTGGGAATGCTGTCCTGACCCTGCCCCTCCAATCAAACACACCCTATCTTCTTCTAATCCTCCCATTACACAACCAGACACTGTCATTTTGTCCTCTGAGCACTCACAGCACAAGGCAGAGAAGCCACACAGCCTTTAGCCACACAGCTAAAGGTTATACGCCTAGAAAGGAGTGGATCTGACCCCAGATCTACCGTTTTAAGAGAAGTGTGTGCTGGCTGGGCATGGTGGTACAGCCTGTAACCTCAAAGCTCTGAGGCGGAAGGCTCATTGTGAGTTTGCAAACAGCTTAAGCAACATAGCGAGACCCTGTCTCAGAGAGAGAGAGAAGTCATGCTGTGTCACCTCTGGTCATCCCTACGTGGTGTGGAATTCTGAAGTACATGTGTATGAAAGACACTAAGAGGGCCCAGAAGTGACCCTGGCACCTCTGCATGAGACATCAGTCACAAACTTGACATCTCTGGGCCAGAACAACCCACAGTGCTTTAATAGGCGATGTTCTAATTGAAACTTAGGCTGTAGTTAAAAATAAGGAAATTGCACTAAGAATGGAAATATGTAGCTTCTCTAGCAGAGCACAGGTCTGGCGGCGTGGGCTGCACATGGTGACAGTGGTCGGGGTCACCGCCCCTTCCCATGGGAATTATCCTCACTTGGCTATCTATCATCTTTCCTGCCACTGAGCCCTGTGGACATTCGTACCACCTCCCTTGGTGTTCCCACATCCCCAGGGCCTCGCCCCTTTGGGAGGGGTAGGGGGGATGACTGGGTGGTCCCTGAGCCATGCTCCTCTCTCGGGCTCCTGCAGGGAGTGTGGACGGCATCCTGCGCACCTTTGACCTCTTCATGGCCTACAGCCCTGGCTACTTCGTGGTGGACATCGTGGCCCGAGACCTTGCAGGCCACAACGATACAGCCATCATCGGCATCTACATCCTGAGGGACGACCAGCGCGTGAAAATTGTCATTAACGAAATCCCTGACCGCGTGCGAGGCTTCGAGGAGGAGTTCATCCGCCTGCTGTCCAACATCACAGGCGCCATTGTCAACACTGATGATGTGCAGGTGGCCCAGGGGACCAGCCCTGAGCTAGGGATGGTGGAAGGAAAGGGGGCCAGGCTGCAAGGAGAGGGCAGTAGTGGTGAGGTCAGGGGCGTGAAAGAGCATATGTTCCTCCCAGCTTTGGCAGTGTGGCTCTGTGGACCTTCTCCCAGGTCTTGGGGCATCGGTTTCCTCATCTGTAAACTGGGGCTGATAATGGTACCTGTGCCTGTGTGTGGATGAGCCAAGTGGCACGTTTGTCCCCTGGGAGCATTCTACCACAGGGCAAGGCATTGGGGCTTCCGGGAGAAGCTCTCCCTGCCCCTGACCCCTGGCCTGGTGGCCACATCCCCAGTCTCTTCTCTCCTAGTTCCACGTGGACAAGAAGGGGCGGGTGAACTTCGCACAGACCGAGCTCCTCATCCACGTGGTGAACCGTGACAACAACCGCATCCTGGACGTGGACCGGTGGGTGGGGCTGTGCCTGACGCGGGGGAGGGGCCCACCAAGGAGGCCCGACTGCCATCAGCCCCCTCTGAGCCTTACTCTCCCCATCTGTGAGGACCGAATGGGACCTGGGTGAAGGCCCGGGGCCCCTGGAAGCCATCATGGTGTCCTAGCCAGCGGGGTTTCCTCCTGCATGGCTCAGGGGAGGGTGAGAGCTCAAGGCAAGCGGGCAGCAGCCATCCTCTCAGGTGATGGCAGAGCTGCCGCCAGCCCTGCCGCTCATCCAGGGTGATCCAGATGATCGACGAGAACAAGGAGCAGCTGCGAAATCTCTTCCGGAACTACAATGTCCTGGACGTGCAGCCAGCCATCTCCGTCCGGCTTCCTGATGACCTGTCTGCCCTGCAGGTGCCCCCGGCACTGCCCCAGGGGCCTGGGCTCCACCCTAGAGCCCCCTGCTCACGCCTGGCCCGCTGCCCCCACAGATGGCGATTATCGTGCTGGCCATCCTGCTGTTCCTGGCGGCCATGCTGTTCATCCTCATGAACTGGTACTACAGGACCGTGTGAGTGTCCCCGTCCCTGCCAGGGCTGAGGCTCTGAGACTGAAGCCCGGCACCTCACAGCGCCTCTCTGCCTCTCTGTAGACACAAGAGGAAGCTCAAAGCCATTGTGGCGGGTTCGGCAGGTGAGTGTGGGCTACAGGGGGGCAGGGAAGGGTGGAGCGTCCCAGCTGGCTGCACCCCTCCTTTTCCCCCCACATGCCAGCCCTTCTCCCTGCAGGGAACCGTGGCTTCATCGACATCATGGACATGCCCAACACCAACAAGTACTCCTTCGATGGGTGAGTGGGCTCCTGACCCTGCCTGGGTCCAGCCTGCAACCTCCAGGCCCTGCAGAAACCTGAAGCGTGGGCGCCCTCTAGCGGGCTGGCCACTCCTCTCTCCCAACCTGGGAAGCTGCTTTGCGGAGCTAGAATCCCAGATGCATTTGCCTCTTGTATCTGGGGCCAGACTTTGGGTGCTGAGTGAAAGGTGAGGCAGGGTGAACCTCCAAGCTATCCAGATTGACACAGAGCCCTGGCTCTAGTGGGCTCCTAGAGTGGAGGGTGCACCCACAGGTGCCACTGATAAGGAGCCATCCAGTTTTGAGGGCAACTGTCCACTCGAGCCCTCCCTCTGCCAACTCTGTTCTACTCCTGCCCCCTAACTGCAGAGCCAACCCCGTGTGGCTGGATCCCTTCTGCCGGAACCTGGAACTGGCTGCCCAGGCTGAGCACGAGGACGATCTGCCTGAGAACCTGAGTGAGATCGCCGACCTGTGGAACAGCCCCACCCGTACCCACGTGAGCTGGACCAGGGCAGCACAGCCGCGGAGGTGTTGGGGTGGGGGAATGGCAGTTCCTTGCCACTTCCAGCTAAGGAGCTTGTTCCTGTGGAAGTACTCCCCTGCCCTGTGTGTGTGCTGTGCTCCAGCTGTTGTGCCCTCTTCCCAGGGAACCTTTGGGCGTGAACCAGCTGCAGTCAAGCCTGATGATGACCGGTACCTGCGGGCAGCCATCCAGGAGTACGACAACATTGCCAAGCTGGGCCAGATCATTCGCGAGGGGCCCATCAAGGTGAGCCCTCCCTGGGGCTCCTGTGCCCCACTCCTGAGGATGCAGAGACTCAGCCGACCCTGACAGGCCAGCGCAGCAGGGCCGGAGAGACCTGGGTGCTGTAGCTAAGGGTGGTGCCAGTCGGGGCTCTCAGCCCATGTGGCTCTAGCTGGCTGTCACCAGGCTCTGCTGCTGACCTTCTGCCCTAGGACCCCAAGCCTGTGCACCTACTTCCCAGGGGAACAAGCGAGGGGTGGGCCCGATGGCCTGCGTGGGGTTGACCCTCTGCCTCCCCCAGGGCTCGCTGCTGAAGGTGGTCCTGGAGGATTACCTGCGGCTCAAAAAGCTCTTTGCACAGCGGATGGTGCAAAAAGCCTCCTCCTGCCACTCCTCCATTTCTGAGGTAGCCGCGGGCGGGCGGGAGCTGTGTGCTGTGCCCCGTCTCTGGGGATGCTCTCTCGCTCTCCTGCCCACCTCCTCAGTGTGCTGAGCTCAGCAGCTGGGGCCACAGACAACTGAGTGCAGGGCCAGGAAGGGGTTTGTTGGGGATGGGTATCCCAGAGACAGTGCTTCTCAGATTCCAGGAACCTCAAAAACCTTTGAGGGCTGACGTCATGGTAAGAAACTGGCTGTCAGGGTCAAATGGGCCTGTGTGTCCTTCCAGCAATGTCAACATTTACCCAAGTAATACTTTTATCTGAAGACTAGTTTCTGGCCATCTTGCTTTTGCACGCACACACATGCCTGCGATCCCAGCACTCAGGAGCTTCAGGCTAAGGTCAGGCTGGGAGACAGTGAGTTTAAGACTATCCTGAGCTACTAAAGAACCTGTCTCAAAAATAAAAATAAAACCTCCAGCTAGTTGCAGTGTCAGCTTTTGTCCTGCTGACAGAGGTTCAAAACTGCTGAGTTCTGCCGGGGAGTTAGCTCAGTGGTTCCGGCGCCTGTCTTGCAAGCGCAAGGGCCCGGGTTCGATTCCCCGGTAACCATATAAAATACTGGGTGTGGAGACCCACACCCAGCAGCAACCAGTACCACATACGGCAGTGCCGGGCGTGGTGGCTCACGCCTGTAATCCCAGCACTCGGGAGACAGAGGCAGGAGGATTGTGATGTGAGTTTGAGGCTGAGCTCAGGGCCAGCCTGAACCACAAAGCGAGACCCTGTCTCAAAAAACCTAAAAAAAACTGCTGAGTTCTGACCACATCCTATTCCTCCCCTTCCACTTCTGAGAACATGTTTTACCTACATCCGACTGTGGCCGTCATGCTTGTGGCCAGATATAGTGGTGCCACAGGACTGTTAGAGCGAAGTGAATATATAAAAATAAGAGCTAGCCCAAATTCCCAAGGACACAGGTAGCACCGTGTGTCCACGATTCCTCTCTGTGAGTCTGAAGGTGGTCCTGGAGGCTCCATGCCCTGGTGTCGGAGGTCAGCAGGTCTGCAGGGTCTTTGCATGTAGCAGGAAGGAAACGGGTGCATAGCTAGCTGGGGCCACCTACCTTCTCACCCTTGGACATGGCCCTGAACCTGTGGGGTCCTGAGACACTGGGAGATCCTGGCCTCTTGCAGCTGATCCAGACGGAGCTGGACGAGGATCCGGGGGACCACAGCCCAAGCCAGGGCAGCCTGCGCTTCCGCCACAAGCCACCCATGGAGCTCAAGGGCCCTGATGGGATCCACGTGGTGCATGGCAGCACAGGCACGCTGCTGGCCACCGACCTCAACAGCCTGCCTGAGGATGACCAGAAGGGCCTGGGCCGCTCACTGGAGACACTGACCACTGCAGAGGCTGCCGCTTTTGAACGCAATGCCCGCACAGAGTCAGCCAAATCCACGCCCCTGCACAAGCTCCGGGACGTGATCATGGAGAGCCCCCTGGAGATCACAGAGCTGTGACTGCCTGGCAGACACCCAGCCCAGCCCTCGGGCCAGCTCTGCAGACAGCCCTGGGTCCGCCCCACAGCCCACATGGCTGCTCAGATTCCACCCTGCCAGATGCACATCAGCATCCGACCTCTACCTTCATAAGATTTATTATTTTTTTATGAAAACTGAACAAAAACGCTAAGAGTTTGGGAACACAGGAGGATCACTGAGTGCCCAAGAATCCGAGGACTGGCGCTGCCTACCAGAGGCCCTTCCCTCCCCACTCCTCCTGAGTCCTCCTGGCCCCGAGGAACAGGAGCCAGCAGCACACACACTGGCCCCCACACTCCTGCCATCTCCCCATTGGACACACTGGTGCAGCGCAAGTGACCTTGCCCTCATCCACAGCCAAGGTCAATAGCAACAGGCGAGCTCTCTCTCCATCCCATGGCATCCCCGATGTGCCTGGCTTATAAAGAGAAATGACTGGCATCCTCTTGGGTTTGAATGTAGAGTGTTCATGTGTTTTCCTTTTTAAAATCACTTCCTCAGTATCTCCCCTTTGGTTTGTTGAACTGGTACTCACTGAAAGTTTCTAGAATGGTCTGTTTAAAAAGTAACTCACGAGGACCCAGCAATATACTGGCTCTGGTAAAACACTGTGTGCTGGCTCTCAGATGCTCCCCAACCTGCTGTGGGCCCTGGGTAGGGGGGCCTGGTACTCCCAACCCCCAGCTTCACTTTCTGGGCCAGGAAAACCCTTGGGCACAAAGCCATCACAGAAATACTCAGGCTTGGATCTGGTTAACAGAACTTTATTGTTAAATCACAGAAACTTTAGTGCAAAACAAATGAAAAATCACTAAGTCCATTTAATAGTAAGTGGCTGGCTTGCTGGCTTTGTGTGTAGCCTCCTGGCAACCAAAAGTGGAAGAGAAGCGTCAGGGGCCAAACAGGCAGAGCCTGGACCCACCCGCAGGTGCCTCAGCTTGTCACCCTCGACAGGCAAAGGACTGGGAGCTTGTCATCTGCAAGGATTTGAAAGGGAAGGGGCCAGAGCATGCCAAGTGCGTGCATGCACACGCACACACATGCACGCACACACACACACACACACACACACACACACACACACACACAGGCACGCACAACAGACAGCAGTCACCACTGTGTGAAGGCCTCACACAAAAGCCAGGCCAGTGGGCCCTGAGCGCAGAGCCAGCGTATTATGGTCAGGCAATTGCCCCTCCCCTCCTCACCCCACCCCACCCAACCCCAGAACCCCAAACAAGGCATCCACAGGAAGAGACAGGAAAGCAGAATCAAAGGTTGATCAAGGACAGCAAACATGCTGCCCCCCAGTGTCCTCTGAGCCACCAACAGCTACTCCCAGACAGCTGGTACAGGGGGATTATGTTACTTTCAAAGCCTAATTATTCTGAGCTTCTAGTCTTTCACATGAAACTGCCTTTGTTTAGCAGCAGGAAGGGGAGACAGTTTCTCTGGGGGATAGGAAGCAACTCCAGAGCCCGGGCACCATTCGGGGTTAGAAGGTCCCAGCTGGCACTGAGAAGTCACCCCCTGCAGGTGCCATACAAGGGCAGCTGAGACCCCAGGCCCGGTGTGTCCTCAACCTTCCACCATACAAAGGACACTGAGAGCGGCTACAGCGCCTCCACATGACAGCAATGCTACAATGCAGGAAAGAAATGGGGTCAAGGGAAGGAATCTAGTTTGTAACAAAGTCACAGAGACCTGTGTGCTCATTAACCCAGGCACACAGGAGGAGAGGCGCTACAGTTCTGCAGGACGCTCTAGTTCCACACGTGACGTTTGCAGTGTTCCACAGCCTGTTGGAGAGAGGACAGTGGGCTTAGGCTTGAGAGGCAACCGCCTTCCTGGCCCATTTGTGCATTGCCCAAAACTAGGACCTAGTGTCGTTCCTGAGGTCTGCTGGCTGCCACCAGACGCTGAGGGCTCGAGGCAGGACTTCTCTGAAAGCAGGGAAATGTGGCAGAGCTACGGGACTCTAGATGACTCCCAGGAAGGCCTGGGGACTCCTCGCCATTCACACCGGGCCCAGCCTGCTGCTGCTTGGCCTCCCAGGGCCAGGGCAGATTCCAGCTCATGCCTTGCGCAGTGGCCGGACAAGGTAGGGTGTGGCCTGCGCCCTTCCCCCACAGTGGCACTATGACTCATCTCCCCATAGGCTCCCAAGGAGCCTCCAGGAGGAAGGAAAGATTGTTCAAAGAACAATAAGTAACATTTGGCCTTCTCCAGGTCCGAAGTCCACAGCGGGAAGCAGCAGCAGCCGCCACCCCAACTGGTGGCTGCAGCCAGGACTGTCATGGCATATTGCTGCCAGGCCGGGGCTGACACAGGGCCACCGGAACACCGCTCCATCTGACCTGGGGGGTGGAGGGGAGGTGTCAGGCCTGGCTCTGGCAACGCTAAGTGTGCCACAGGGAGGCAAGAGGACTCATCCTGCGTGAGTCCTGGGCTCTGTGCAGGCCTAACAAGGGCGCAGGAGAAGCAAGGCAGATTTATCTACCCTGCCTCACTCCCTAGACCAGAATACAGACGGCTCCACCTTTGCCAGGCAGGCCAAAGAGCCTCAGTTTCCTGCCTAGAGGGAGGAGAGGTAGAAGCTGACGGGGCGGGGCGGGGTCACCTCTACTCACATTGCACTGCGCTGCCGTTTCCATGTTGTGGCACCAGTAGCTGGGGCCCCACACACACTTCTCAGTTCCCAAGAGAGGCTTCTGGGCAGACTGGCAGGCTTTAACTTTCTGTATTGCCAAAAAGGGGGACGAATTAGAGCCTCTCAACTGAGTCCTTTCAGAACTGCGGGTAACGGATCCAGAAGCAGCTGGAATCAAAGCCTCCACACCACAAGAGGTGCTGCGAGAGCAGAGGCCCAGAGACGGGCACCCTGCCCTCCTGGCTCCCCACACTGCAGCCCACAGCCACAATCAGGCTTGGGAGCCATTTGGCAGAGCAGAGCCACCCAAGTGCCAGTGCCAGGAACAGACGCTCGCCTGCGAGGCTTACCTTGCACACAAAGGTCGGATCTATGACCTCCACCAGGATCTCCACCAGCACAGGCTCATACGCGCTCACAAACTCATCACACTGAAAGGGGAAATGGAGATGTATCCAGGTCCGAGTGCATCCTTGCCGTTCCCGCCCCCTCGTGCCCCACCTGCCTTCAGTAACTCAGGTTCTTTGCCCCATGAGCCAAGAGGTGACTGTGAAGCAGACACCCTGGATCTCAGACCCAGGGATGGTGGCAGCCTCTGTCCCCAAGCCTCCAGCAAAGGGCAGCTGCAGCAGGCACCCGCCTCCATACCTGCTCCTGGTAGGGGTCAGGCAGGAACCTGCAGGCCTTCTCCAGCGCACCCAGGATCTCCTGCTTGGTGCTGTTTTTCTCCAGACTGTGCTCCAGGTAACCGACCAGCTTCTTGCACACCTCACAAAAGCCACCGTCCTTCAGCGGAGCCATGCGTGCTATACACCAGGCCACAGGACTTAGTGTGGGCGGGGTCTTCCCATACCCCAGGGTGCCTGCTACCTTGTTGTGCCCAGGACTCACCAGGTGGCACGTGCAGTCTGCGCGGCAAGGGCAGCTTGGGCTGGCCAATGTGGCCCTCGCCGGACGTGCAGAGGCGGAGCTCACCACACACCAGCTCAGGGCTCATCTCTTGCAGGAGGAGCGACACGATGGAGCTGCCGTACGTTTCCACCACCTCCTGGCACACCTCCGACACGGACTCAGGCAACACCGAGCACACACTGTCCAGAGCGTGGATGATTTTTTCCTGAAACACACGATAAGAGGATCCTGTGAGACAGGAGGCAGGGCAGGGGCAGAGTCGTCTGTCAGACAGTGAGATGGTACTCTCTTCCCTGGAAAATCCCACAGCAACAATGAAGGCAGCCTCGTCTACCACCTGCCCGCAGGGACCACAGGTAGAGCCAGGCTGGGCTGCAGCTACCCTCTGCTGAAGGCCTAGCAAGTACCACACCCTGGGATCTATCCCCAGCACCACCAAAAACCAGCAAGGGCCACAATCCACACTCTTCCCACCAGGGCCTCTGACTCTGGGGACAGGCTCGGGCACCCCCTTTGAGTGGCACAGTGTACCTCAGTACTGTTGGTGTCAATCATCTCAACCACCTTCTTCACCACGTACTCACACGCCTTGCATATGACACTCTCGTGGGCACGGACCAGCTCCCGCTGTTGGGAGAGAATGTTTTAATCCTGGGATGCATGCTCCTGGGTCCTATTCCCCTAAGGCAAGGGGCACTGGTAGTGTCACATCAAGGGACACTGCCTACTGGATCCAAAATGATGCATGGTAGGCTAGGGATGTAGCTCAGTGGTTCCAGCACCTGCCTCACAAGCACAAGGGCACGAGTTACAGGTCCACTACCAAAAAAAGATGCATGGATTCCTCCCTATGCCCAGGTTCCTGACTGCTGTACGGTGAAGACTCATCCCTTCCTCAAATGCCCTGCTCTCCGGCTCCACATCCCCTATGAGAAAGCCCCAGGAATTCGCACTTCACTGAGGAGCTGTCCCCCTCCCCCCTGCTGTCCACCCCAGCAGCTGTCAGACTTGTGTCTGCGCTGTGATCATGGACAGAGGAGCAGGAACGGCATGGGCCTCAGCACCCACCTCCTCCTGAGAAGCCAGGGTCATCAACACGTCCCAGGTCTGCCCTCAACCCTCCCAGGTCCCGTTATACCTGTGACGCTGCTCTGAAACCTCCCCGTAACACAGCAGTGCTATGAGGCAGAGCATTCTATGACAGCACAGCACTCCCCACCCCTGCGGTCCAGGGCAGGAGGTGCCAGCACACGTGTCTACCAAGCATTCAACGTAGCTAACCAAGGAATGGAAGCTTTACTCTTAGCCACTGTGACACAAGCTGTGCCTCTCTGGCCATGAACTCAGTAGGCAAGGTGGGGAGCCCTTGGGCACCTCTGGGCCAGGAGGCAGTGCCCCTTACTACACCTTACACATTACCTTTCCTGTGTCCACCCTCACTGGGAGTGCAAAGGGGACAGGAGACAGCAAATGGTCAGGCCCCCTGAACACTTCAGAACGAGAAGTGATTGTGCCCAGTGGTAAGGCATCAGATGGCCTGAGCCCTTAAGGGGCACAATGCCAGGCTCAGGAGCACAAAGACATTGCCTACCCAGCCTTCAAATACTACCGGAATAGCGGAATACAAATTCACTGGGGGACCAACCAGCAGGCTTGTGCCCAAGGAACAAGACCTAGGTAAAGAATGCACAGGCACTACCCTGAGCCCCAGGAGGGTGCTCTGGGAACACTGGGCTGGTGCTGTGGCCACAGAAATCTATGTGAAAGATGAGGCTGGAGCCAGCACCATGGCCTGTTGTAAAACCACAGAAATGAAATGCGCTCCCAACGGCTCAGGTGGGGGCTACATAGTTGTGGAGGATGCCCGTGAGTGCCCAGGGACCTCAAATGCCAACACTTTAGAAGCCAGGCAGGGAACCCAAGAAAGCATGTAACTCAGAGATGTGGCACAGCACGGAGGGAGGGGCAGGGTGCTGCAAAATCAGGACACCAGGTACCTCAAGGGGCTCCGCCAGCTCCAGGGCAGGGAGGACCTTCTCAGCGGCCACTCTGGCCGGAACCAGAGTCTGCATGGGCACTTCCTTGACCTCGTCACAGAACCCGAACAGTGCACAGATCTCCTTGGGTTGCTGGAGAGAACACAGAGCACTGTTAAGACGCTGCCTGCACCGGCGCCCTCAGCACCCCTAGAAGCCAAGGTCCGGGGCCAGGACACACCCTGGACCCTTCTCCTACCCAGCCCTGCAGGGACTCCAGACTCAAAAGCTTCATGTCCAGCATCAAGCACAGAGACAGGAGAGATGGTGGCTCTTTAAAAACCCACACTCTGTTCACAGCCGCACACAGTACACGAGACCCCAGCCCCCAAGCGATGAGCTTCAGACTGATCTTACGTAACACCGCACTGGCTGGCCACAAGAAGGCAGGGTTCAGACATCCTGACCCTTACACTGCGAAGGCCTTGAGCACGCCAAGGACACGAGCCGGCTCCTCTACTGCTATGGGTCAGCTGTACTGGCAAGAAGCCTAAGATTAAATACAGCTGAGGGTGTCCTGGGGAAAGTGCTGCCCAAGTTCTGCCTCTGGCGCAGCTTAAGAAGAGGCGAGGACGATAAGACAGAGGAGACTGAGCTTTTAAAGGAAGCCGATTCAGGAGACCTAGGGAAAATGCAAGCACCTCATCCAAGTCCTCTCCCACGAAGATCTTAAACTGCCTCACAGCATCTATAGCTCTGATCTGAGTCATAGATGTTTAGGTCTGCACCCAGGAGCACAACCCCCAGAGTGGGCTGGGGCGTGGCTCCCATGCACGCTACACGTCCCAAAGGAGCCTAAACCAGGAAGGACAGAAGCCAGGATCAAGAGGCTTCCAGTTCTCTGGATCCAGCACAGGGGAACCCTGTGCTGTGCAGCTAATGCGCTCATGCAGCAAAAGCATCTCTGCAGCAAGAGAACAGCGCTGAAGACATGCAATGCCCACCCGAGGGTGACAGACACAAGGTGCCTGCAGCGGGCCACCACAAAGGGGAGCCCAGCCGAATCGTCCTGACACGCACGATTCTGGACCAGGCTGTAGGGTTCCGCGGGCCGGTTTCCTACCCCTTGAAGGAGATAAAGACGCCCAGCACCTCCAATGCTGCATCCTGGGGGCAGGAGCCCAGGGAGACCCTCTCCTTCCACACCGTCCCTTGTATCTGTCAGACTGACCCGCAGACCGGGGGCAGGGGAGGGGAAGCAAAACAACTAGGAGAAGCAGCAGGTATCACTCACTACTCAAAGCCAATTCTCCAGCACATACCTGGTCCTGCTGTTGAACAAAAAAAACCAGGAAATCGGAGGTGAAAATAAGAGAAAGGAAAGGACACAAAAGTTAAGAAAAATTAAAACAACAATCAAGCAGTTTAACCAGGCACAGGAATGTCACAGAGGGTAAGGGAAATGCTCTGACAGTCTGGTGCCCACAACCCACTTTGTTCCCCCTAGTGACACCGACCCTTCCATCCCACAGTGTCATCGTGCCCGGGACACCGCACACCGAGGTCCCCGGTACATCACCCGAGAAGGGCCTCCTTGCCCGGCCCTAACCCCACCAGGCCTTCCCCACGGGACACACGTGTTCACCCACAGGCAGGTCTGACTGTGTACCGAGCTCGGACTTGGCATGTCTTCGTGTTCCACACTGAGGGAAACCCAGGGCCCTCCACCGATCTTTGGCTACAGGGACATTCATCATTCCAAGGAGAAGGATGCAAACAATCCAACCCTCCAGCCACAGGGGAACACTTATGAGAAAAGGTTTGACCCTCAATGTGAAGTAATACGCAGCTTCATAAAAATCTCTTGTGCAGAAGGACCTACTGATCAGCTGGCAAGTGTATATAAAATACGGACCCACTGATGTTTTCTGAAACACCCAAATGATTTTTTTGTACGGGACAAATTCCTGTTTTCAAAACACATCTAACCAGAGAAAATATTGGAGTGAGCCAGAGGGAAGCGCTAGTTCAGGAGGCTAAGTCACATCAAAGGCTGGTTTGTCCCATTCCAAGAGATGCTCTGTAACTGGCTTTCAACGTCTTTATGAGGTAAAGTGAGTGCCACAATAAACACCAGAGTGGAAGGGCAGCTACTGTTGGCAGAAGGACCACCAGAAAGGGCGGGCTTTGTGACCCGTAAGGTCTGGGGACCTCAGAGCAAAGGAAGCACAGGCGGGTGTCACTGGCTCCAGCAAAATTCTAGGAGGGGTTGGGAATTTAGCTAATTGGTTCTGGCACCTGCCTCAAGTGAAAGGTCATGAGTTTGATCCCTGGTACAAAAAAAACCCCTCTGTCATAAAGCAGGTGGCAGGTAGTGTGAGGACCTCTGTGTCAGAGAACAAACTCAGGCCTATATGTTAATCTCAGTGCAGATGATTAGTGTGATAGAGGAAAAGGGTCCCACAGGTCAGCCCTCAGGGCACGATACCTGCTCCAGGTCCAGATGCCACAGTCTACCCAGCTGTGCCCACCAGCTCGCGACACAGAGGAGCTGGCCCTATGCTGGGACCAATGTTTCTCCCACCATTAACAATGTATACTGCCACCCGGTGGCACCAGATGCCACTGAGGTTGGAGCTGCAGCAGCTCAGATAGGACAATGCTGCTCTGCTCTGAACTCAGGCTGGACCACTCTCTGGCCATACAGTGAAGAGAGCAGCCTGCTTCTGCGGACCCCAGGGTGAAAGCCAGGCAGCAGTGTGACAGGAACTCCATGTGTGCAGACGACCCGTGGGCAGCGGGCCCCAGGATCAACCTTCTTGCCAGGGATAGGGACCAGACTACAAGTGGAGAGTCTGCAGGCCAGAGAGATACGTCTGAATCCAGTACAGCACTCTCGAGGTGGAAAGGGGAAGTTAGCCATGTGTAGCCCACAGTTTCTGGGAACGACATTTAGAACCAGAAGACTAACTGGGGCTCCCGGACACCTACCATATGCATCATCATTTGGACGGCGACTTCAGAATACTGGCTGATATAGTTCTTGCACTGGGGGGTGGGGGGAGAGAAATAGTTAAATTAATTATTATACACCCAAGTAATCAAACCAGCCTGTCCAACAGTGCCAACTACTACCAAGATAACTTGCTAGAAAAAAAGAGAAAACTTGCTAGAATTTTATAAATGTTTATCCTAAATGACTTTTAAAATGATAAAACAAGCCAGGCATAGTGGTGCAGACCTGTAAAATCCCAACACTTGGGGGGCCGAGGATATAGCTCAGTGGTTCCAGCGTCTGTCTTGCAAGCGCAAGGGCCCGGGTTCAATTCCCTGGTAACCACATACCATACTGGGTGTGAAGACTCACGCCCAGCGGCAACCAGTACCATATACCACAGTGCCGGGCGTGGTGGCTCACGCCTGTAATCCCAACACTCGGGAGGCAGAGGCAGGAGGATTGCTGTGATATGAGTTTGAGGCTGAGCTCAGGGCCAGCCTGAACCACAAAGCGAGACTCTGTCTCAAAAAAACCTAAAAAAAAAAAAAATCCCAACACTTGGGAGACTGAGGGAGAAGGATCACTGCAAATTCAAGACTATGTAGTGAGCTCAATTTTAGTGTATGTGCTACCAAAGCGAGCACTGTAGTGAGCTCAAGACCAGCCCACGACACAGTGAGACCCTGTCTCAAAAAAGAACAAAAGAAAAAGGAGCCACACAGGAAGTACCAGATGCTTTCTCTCCCCCACTCCCATTTCCGGATCCCAGGGTCCTGGTCCCAGCACCCCCTGGCACAGAGGATGCAGCTCACCATGTCCGCCATGCCAGGCCCCAAGCGGTCACACTCCTCCTTGGCATGCTCCACCAAGCTTTGGACAAAGGTGGAGTTGGTCCTCACAGCAGTCTGGATGTCAGTCACCATCTGCACGCAGTCCTGGCAGACCTCTCCACTTGTCTGTAGGAAGTGCAGTTAGGTGGCGGCACTGTAGCCAGGACCCAGCTGGCCACAAACCCAGTGCCAAGCACAGGGCCACACCCTGTGCAGCTTCCAGGGGCAGTACTGGCTCTGAAGCACGGGTGGCTCTACAATCACTGGTATGCTTGCTGCAGCCTGGGTACCACACAAGGCAGGGTGGTTCCGTAGTGGAGCAAGTGCTTGGCACACAGGGCCCTGCAATCCACCGAGCAGCAAGAAAAAGGTGGACACCTTTACTTTAAATATCCCATTCTTTAGAAACTGCATAGTGGTGCAGTGGTGCATGTCTGTAATTTCAGCAGATGACAGGCTGAGGCAAGAGGATCACCTGAGTTGAGTTCAGCCTGGGCTATATGGAACAAGGACATTCTGAACTACAAGGCAAGATCTTGCCTCAAAACAAAACAAAAAGACTTTGCGGGGCTGACAGTTCAGTGAACCCAAAGGCAGTCATACCCCGTAGAGTTGGGGGCGGGGGGGTCCTCACTTCCCAAAGCACAGGTTTGCCCACACCAGTATGCTTGTGCCACCCAAGCTGGTTACTGCCCCACCTCCCCAGCCCCCTCCCACCCCACAACCTCACCTTCGGGTGGGGCTGAGGCTGGTTCTGGGGGCCATTCTGAGGATATAGGAGGAGAGGGATGTTGGCCATGAAGGGTGCCACCACCTCGGGCAGGTCAACTTCCGGGATCCTATTGGCCTCGAGCTGCTTCTGGCGGTTCACCTCTGCCAAGTGCCTCTGAAGAGACTCGCAGAGGTTGAGGGCAGCGCAGACCTCACCAGGATTGCTCTGGGGAAGAAAGATCCGGCTGAGTCCTCTCCCCCAAATGCACAAAACAGGGTACTCTGGACCCATGAATCAGCCTCTCCTCAAACCCTTACAAAAGCAAAGCTAGCTATGCCCAGCAGTTACTTGGGAGGCTGAGACAGAAGGGTCCCCAGTTTCAGGCCTGCCTGCATAACTTAGTGAATCCCTATCTCAGAGCAAAAAGGGTCAGGGTGGGATCAGTGGAAGTCCACTGGCCTATGTCAGAGGCTCTGTGTTCCATCTGCAATACTGATTAAAAAAAAAAAAGGTAAGCATAACTTTGTTGTAGAAGTTCAAACTGCTCAATATGTCAGCAGACAGGAAAATGACCGTATGGGTATCCAAGCACACGGCTGCCTCCAGGCTGAAGCTTGTCCTTCACAGAAAGGAAGGTGGGGGAGGGAGAAGTCCACAACCCCATGAGCTTGTGCAGCCTACTCGTTCCCAACACTCCTCTTGCTCCTCCCCCACCGCCCCTCCATCTCCACCTCAACAAATGGCTCTGTCACTACCTTCCCAGAGACCAGAAGACTTCCCAATACTCCCCTCCCTGTTGTCCAAGCGGAAGACCCATCTCTCCATCTGCCCTGTCCCTATCTGTCCTCATATGGGCATCATCTTTGGGGTGTCCTGTGTCTCCCTGTGGTGACTATGGGATCCCTGGGAACTTCAAAAGTGTACGTGGAGGCCTGTCACCCCACTCCTCGTCATCTCAACAGCTTTCACTGTCCCCCAATGTGGCCTCACAGGCCTTCTCACCAACAGCTCTGTTTGGTTCTGTCCCGGACACTCTGGCCCAATCGGCCCCAGCACTTCACCCCAGGCCACGCCAGGTCAGTGCGTGACCCACAGCCCGGCCTCCTGTGCACACTAACACCACATGGAGACACGTGCCCCGCGGCTCACTCCCTGAATGACCCCTAGACTGACTCACAGGACTCAGGGACGGAACCGTCAGCCGCTATGAACATCGCAGAGACACGGTCCTTTAGAAACTCTCCCTGCCCTGGTGGACCCTGTGGGCCACAGCAACCCGCAAGGCACCGCCACACACAGAAGCCAGAGGCTGGGTACAAGTCTTCACTTCCACCCTGGGACGCTGACCCTCTCCCCATCACCTACCACTTCCCCTTTAATCATGTCCAAGATGACAGGCAGGTAGGAGTCCACGGCCTCCTTGCATGCAGCCGACAGGTTGGGGTTCGGCAGCCAGTCACAGGCCTTCTCCAGGTTAGAGAGGATCTCCTCCTACAGGGGACAGAAGGAAGGGTCAGAACCAGGAAGGGCTTCTTCCCTGGGAAGCTGAGGACAGGGCCCCTCTGTGACTCCCAGAGGCACAAGCCTGCACGGCAGCCATCCCTCAGGGGAAGACAGCTGCAAACCTGGCACAGTGGCACACATTCGCAACCACAGATACCTGGGAGGCTGAGGCAGGAGGACAGCAAGTTCCAGGCCAGCCAGGGCAAATTACTCACCCTCAAAAAAAAGTTTTTTTTAGGAAACAGTAGAGCGCTCTTAATAAACCAGGTCTTCACCAGCAAAACAGCAAAAAACAGGAAAATTCAAACGGAAGACCCTTTGACTGTAGCCTCACAGACAAAAGGAATTCTGAGCAGAGAAAGCAAAAGTGATAGCCACACACTTCTACAAGTTAATGGCATGCAATCTACAATCCCAATTAACCTTAAACATTTCCCATTTGGCCCAGCAGTCCCTTGAGCAGTCCCTTGGCCTATTAGACCCTTGAGCTGACTGTTGTACAGCACAGGGTGAACAAAACTTTCTAAAAAGACAAAGTGATACAGGGAGTTTGTGGCCCAAGCGTTCTAAGACAGTTCCCAGAGGTGCAGACGTCTGCAGCCCGGGCCTGGCCACATCTCTCTGGCCCCAAGTCAGAGCTTTCCAGGAACCTGTGTGCCAGGCCCACAGCAACCCACCACAGCAGCTCACCTCGGTGCCGTTGTCCTTCAGCATGTCACCCGCCACAGTGATGACCTGCTTGCATATGTCGCATGGGAGGGATTTCTAAGAGGAAACACGAGAGACAGAGCTGTGCTTCTGGGACACCACTCACACCCCACGCAGCTGCCAACCCTGAGCATCCCTCTTGCAGCTCTTGCATAGCCCAGGGCAGGGATCACGGCCAGGGCCAACCTCCACCCTGGCACCAGCCTGCGACGAGTATACAGACACCACAGGGAGGGCAGGTGTGACTATGAGAGTCCCTCCCTGTCCCCCTGTGGAGTACACAAGTCAGACTCCCAGCTGGGCACCTGCAGTACCTGAGCGGACAGCTCAGGAAGGCAACGTGAGGACCTATCACAGCTCCGAGCAGATGGCACTGCAAGTCAGGGCCAGTCAGCCACTAGCCTTCATCTACTTCCTGCTCCCAGGCAGTGCTGTGTGCACATTAGAGACACTTGCCAACACCAGCCTCCTGGCAAGGCTTGGTGCCACCCGGGACGGGAGCCCTGGAAATTCTAATTGGTGGCTGCCATGCGTGAGCAGCTCGCACGGGCTCCCATCCCATGTCAGCTGACTTCTGCAGCGCAGGACGGGGAGCCTGTCACGATGAGGCCAGGATGCCTGGTGGCACAGGGAAATCAAGCAGAACCTTTAGACCCAGTTGGGCTGCTACTCTGTGGGGCCATAGAACAGCAAGTCTGAGCCACAAGACCAGGGAAGAAAGTCAGGCCAGGCCCGGTGGAACACGCCTGTAATCCAGCACTCAGGAGGCTGAGGCAGGAGGATCACAAGACCAGCCTGGAATATAGAGTGAGACCCAGTCTTAAAAAAGAAAAAGAAAAGGGAAATCCTCATATCCTCAATCGGTCTACATTCAGCTTGGAAAAGGGAATCAGTATTCAAAACAAGGCTGAATGCAAATCAGACACCAGAGCGGAAAGCAGTCACGGCCCCAGAAGGCAATTTCCCAGAATTTAGAAACTATCTGCTGAAACAGCAGCGTTGTTTCATCAAGTTTTCTGCTCTTACTGAAGGTGCTCAGATTTTGACCTCAAACTACACTCAGTCATACTGGCCCACAGTGAGCCACGAACAGATTTGCACCCTGCGGAATCAGCAAAGCTCGGGTCGAGGGGCTCAGGGTGCGCTGGGAACACATGCTGGGTCCGAGACGTCATCACCATGGTGCACTAAACACTATCAGATAAAAACCAACAGTATCTCCCCCAGTGTGCTTACAGCTAGAAACTATCAGGAATGAGATGGGCATGGAGGCCCACAGCTGTCTATACAACCAGAGCTGGGGAGGCTGAAGCAGGAGGATCACTGGGAGTTCAAGGCCAGGGTGGACTACAGGGTGAGCTCAAGGATAGCCTGAGCTACATAACAAGACTCTGTCGCAAAAAACAAAACTGAAAAACTGTCACTAGCTCCTGTGCACTAGGGCTTCCCTCGGTGATCTGCCTGTTGGGGCGGAGTGAGGAAGGCTATCAGCCACATGGGAGGGAGGGCATGGAGGACACGTCACTGTATCTCTGCTACCACAGCCAGGAATCCTGGGCGGGTACACAGGCACGCCCACTACACAGGGGACCATAAAGGGCAGATAGGCTCTGAAGAACACCACGCTGGGCTCACCACACTGGGCTTGCTCCACACGGTCTGCTGGCAGTGCCGCACCGCCCCACAGTCCGCCGCCGTCTTGAGGTCCTGGCACAGCACCCCCGAGCCTCCGGAGCATTTTCTCAGGTCTGTGACAGGGCTGGCAAGAGCTGGAAGGAAAAGCAGTGTCAGAGGAGCGTTCTCTACGACTGGTGCATGGCACTTCTCCCCAGGGCAAACCAGCCCTGGCCTGTGGGCTCGACACTCTCAGGGCCCTTCCTGGACTACAAAACATAAACCCCAGGGCAGCAGGGCTGGCACTGTCACAGAGTGGGGACATAAGGTCACAGACTCAGTGACCAGGTTCATTTTACTTTCCCATGCCTGTGTACCCCTAGAACCTAAAGTTTCCATAAGTTATGAAAGTAATCATAAGGGAAAACCTGGTTATTTGAATAAAAAGACTTCTATTTCTGTAGGATTAAGAACTGTAGAATTAAGTAAGTTTAAACAAAACAAACAAACCTATATATAAGCCAAAACACCAACATTCATCTTTAATATACTGAACAATGACCCCTGCTCACCCCTGGATAGTACTGGGGATTGATCCCACAGCCTCCCACTGAGCTGCATCCCAAATTTACCTTTAATTTTGAGACACTGTCTTACGAGGTTGCTAAACTGCTCAGATTGAGTCTGAATTTTGCAATCCTCCTGCCTCAGCCTCTTAAGGGTGCAGAGGTTAGAGGCATGGGCCACCACAGCTGCCTTCGAACATGGGTTTTTTAACTTTTTCAAGTGGAACACTTTTATTAACCTATTTCTCCTTGTGTTTACAAGCAGAAAATAAGACTGCATGAACCACTCACTCATAAAATGAACATGCAAGGCTGGGCATTTAGTTTGTTCTGGTGTTTGTCTGGCAAGTGCAAGGTCTTGCATTCGATCCCCAGTAACAGCATACCACAATGCCAGGCATGGTGGCTCACACCTGTAATCCCAGCACTTGGAAGGCACAGGCAGGAGGATTGCTTGAGTTCAAGGCTAGCTTGGGCTAAACCGTAAGTTTGGGGCCAGTTTAACTACCAAGTGAGACCCTAGGTAGACCCTCAATCAATCAATCAATAAAATAAAATAACATGAACATGTATCCACTCAAAACTAGGTACATCACTAGCTGTGGCCCTAGGAAAGGTTCAAGGCAGAGTCTAGGAACACAGTGATTAGGACAGGCAGGGAGGCTCTCACAGCACTAGGGAAGGTAGACATGACTACACGCAGAAGATCATGGGACAGCATGGGGCCAAACTCAGAGTACCAGAGCAGGGATGAACCCTGGGGCCTGACTCTGAAAAGAAACCCAAATATGCATCTACTCAGATCCACAATGCTGCTGCTGCTTTCACTGTCAGCCCCAGCAGGCACAGTTCTACACAGGGCCCCACATTTTCATTTTTCCCAGCAAGACACTGCCTGACAGGGTGTGGTGATGCATATCTGTAACCCAGCACTCCGGAGACTGTAGTAGGAGAATCACTGCTTTGAGGCCCACCTGGGCTACATAGTGAGTTCAAGGCCAACCGAAATTACACAGTAAGACTATTTCAAAAAACAAACAAACAAAAAAATACACAGCCTGGTTCTACCCTAGTGATGGACAGGAAGCTACCAAAAGGCATCTCTGATAAAGGAGGCTATAGTCACGCATGGGGCTACAAGAGGACAGGCTCAGACACCAATGAGTCAGGACGGGATGGGACTCACAAAAGAAGACAGGGACAAGCGACCATGACTGCCCCACACCTACCGATAAATACACAGCCAAGTACAAATCGGCCCCAACCATTTTCTGCCATGATCTCAGCTAGGAATGGGATACAAATGACTCGAGTCTGCAGGGTTTCCGGAAGCACTGCTTGCTCAGACTCTAGTCACAAGTCAAGCTGCAGGAACTCCCTCTGGGAACTCAACACAACTATCATTCTCTATCAGGACTGTGACTCATCCATCCTAAACAGAAAACTCTGGACTGCAAAGAACCTTGGGCAGCCCTCCCACTGACACTGGTCCTGCTGACAAACAGCCCCTCACCTTAAACCACAAAGGCTGCTGTTCAGTAACCTGAGGGGCAGCAAGACACTAACTCCCAACTAGAGGCAGAAGGTGTATAAACCTACAGGCATCGATTCTAGCCTAAGACTCCACAGAGGTGAGGAGATAAAGCTTAAGTCTTGGCTCCTAAATACTGTTTTTTTGTTTTGTTCTGAGACAGGATCTCACTATATAGTTCAGGCTGGTGTTGAACTCACTATGTTGCCCAGCCTGACCTCAAACTTGTGGCAATCCTCCTGCCTCTGCCTCCCAGTGCTAAGATTACAGGCATGCACCACCATAGCCATCTAGGAGGAGAGGAGTTTGAGATCAGCCCAGGGAAGACAGTGTGAGCCCATCTCAAATAATCCTGTAAGAAGCCCAGTGGATTCCTTCTCCTGTATGGAGTCTTGTGCCCTCAGCACTGCCTCAGCCTTCCCAGGGCTGGGATCACAGGTGTGTGCCATCACAATCAGCTAGAAATTCACTTCTTAGCAAGATACATCCTCGTGACTCCAGCCTCAAGCAAATGGATAAAAGTGCATCTTCCCAAAACCTGTGGCACTGCACACACTTGCTTTCAATGGGCCCATGGGTGCGACAGAGGACTGTCTATAGGGCCTCAGAATCGCCAGCTCGAGGCCAGAAGCTGAAGTAGGGCCAAAGGCCAGGAGCCCAAGGGTCAGAAGCCTGTGGAGAATGGATGTCTTTCCCAGAAGTTGCATTTACATTCAAAATCCTGCCAGAGACCCAAGGGGCAACAGGCTGAGGCCAACGTGGACAGCACAGGCTTCCTCAAGTCGAGGGGGTGAGGTAGACACCTAAGGAGAAAGCAGGACATGTTCCGGAGACACAGGAGCCAGACTGAGGGAGCCCTCCTCACTGTAAAAGTGGCCAGATGTAAGACGGGTGGGGTCCAGAACACTGCAGAGGAGAGTGTCTGTAATCCCAGTACTCGGGAGCCTGGGACAAGAAGATCCCCACAAGTTCAAGGCCAACCTGGACAACCCAGCAAATTCCACGGCAGTCTGAGCTATGAAGCAAGACTAAAAAAGGAGAAAACTGCCCCATCTTTTGCAGAGCAAAAGAAAAGGAAGGAGCCAGAGTACAAGGCTACAGACCCCAGGCACACTGGGGAGTTCATCCACCACACGGCCCTGGGCAAGGGATCTTCTCTCAGCACAAGGATCTCAGGGGACTTCTGAGGGCACAGGGCAGGTAGGGTACGAGGGCCAGGCCACCACTCAGTCCCACTGGGACTGGAGGGGCACGGTGAGGACATCCACCCATCACGGAGCAAGGCTGCCGGGCAGTTCCAGACCTCAGACCCTAGCAAAGCAGGGACTAAGCGAGCCGACCAGGGAAGACACTGAACCTCACCGGGTGTCAGGCAGGAAACGGCTGCCTGTCATGACCTGGTCAGGTCATGTGGTGATGGCCGTAACTGTGGAAGCAACTGAGCAGAAACAGGCCACCTGAGAGGTCCCAGGCTCCAGGGAAAGGGGTCCTGAGAGGCCAGCCGCCGCAAGCCCCCAGGGCCACAGGTCTCTGTTCTGACAACAGCGAGGCAGGTGGCCTTTTCAGCACTTATAGTGACTTAGTCAGATTACCCAAAGCCACTTTTTGCTGAGTCCTTTCTCCAAGAGTGGGCCCCAGAAAACTCAAAGATCCTCTCTCTTCCTCCAGCCACCCCCAAATGCCACTGTCCTGCTCCGAGGCCGCAAGCTGACCCTCAGAAATCCCTCAGACCACCCTCCAGGTGACCGGTGAAAGCCTCAGCTGGTGATCTGGAGACGGGATGCGGACAGGGCAGGGCAGGCCCTGAGGTGAGACACAGACTGCTGCTTTCCTCCCTTACCATGGAGGAGGAGGCTCTATCGCCTTTTCTTCCACGCCCACAGATGCACAGGAATGTTCTAGAAGGAAATGGCAGCCCTGTTCTGACCCTGGGGAGCAGTCACCATCCCAAGAAGCAGTTTCAGCAAACCTAAGGGGCTCACCGCAGGCTCTTCTGTGAGTCAGACTGACACCCCAGCCAGGCTGGTGCCCGTGTGCCCTCCACTCAACCGCCGAGCAAACCACCACCACCAAGGTGAGTTTAACGAGGCTGGTGCCAGGCAGGGACACGTGGACTGGCTCCCAGGCTGGCTCTGCCACCGTCTGTGCAAACAGTCCCAGGCAACTAGATGTCACATTCGTTTTCTTACCTATAAGCAGATCCGACCACAGAAACACACTACCTGCCCGCCCAGGCTCTGTCCCACAGGACCCAACTGGGAAAGCAGTTCTGGGTACATCCAGATCCAGCTCTGCCACTGCCAGTTATGTGCTCTGGAGACCTCTGCCTTCTGAAAGCTACAAACTGGGTCCATTTTGAGTGAACTGACAACCTGTACACCCGAGTCCCAGCACTGAAGCTAAGACAGGACTGCCAACCTGAACGACACAGTAAGTCCAAGGCCAGCCTGGACTACATGAAGATCTTGTTCAAATAATAATAATAATAATAAAGTAAATTTAGGGGAAAAAAAAAAAAAGAAAAACTGATTCATTTCTGTAAGACACATAGCGGAGGGCTGGAAGTTCACAAGTGCCACCATCACCGGTAGGAACACCGCTGCAGGGCTCCTGCGGACTCCTCTCCTGCCCAGAACAGGCCCACGGGGCTGCAGGGCCGCACACCCCACCTGCTCTCCATCTAACCAGGCAGTTACCTGGGCAGCTGGCGCCCTGCACCCAAACACACTGCCAGCTACTGACCCCAAGACCCAGAAGCGCCAAGCCTGCAGCAAGTGACACCCAGGCCACACCACAAGGAGCCCAGTGAGCCCATGCTGTGGAGCAGAGAGCTGAGCCCCACGTGCTGCAGGGGAAGGGGAGCCCGCAAGGTGCCAGGGCCCAGGTACCACTCTCACAGCGAGCAGCACACCGGCTGTCCCCTATGATCCTGTGAGCAACACCAGTCCTTTGCTGGCAACATCACACCAGAGCCCTTCAACTCCTCCCTTGTGGTAGGGAGAGGGGGCAGGTGGCACCACGTGACCATCCTCTTGCTCAGAAGCTCTGCCCAGGTGAAACAGGAAGCGAGTGTCTGAGGCCCTGGCCCTGGGCAGCACACACGTCGCTAAGGGTGGACCTGGGTGGGGAGGCCAAGAAGAAGTCATATTCTCTTTGTGAATTATGCCGAAGAAAGGGTCTCACTAAGCCACTAATTTGCCCAACCTGGGCTGGAACTTACCAAACTCCTGCCTCAGTTTCCCAGAGTGTTGGGAATACAGGTGTGTACCACCACACCTAATGAGATATTCACATTCTCATCTTTTCCTTAAGTATAATTTAATTTTTTCTCACGTTACCTTTGAACTCTACAGCCTGTTAGGAAGAGTAACACTGCCAGATGTAGCAGAGACCACAGATACCTTCCTGTATCCCTTCTCCTCTTTCATAGGGACAGAACCATTATCTAATGAAACATCTGGATGCCAAGATTAAAGAACTACCTACTCTCTCCATTCTCTGTCACAGGCTCTGGTCACAACACTACAACCTGGCTGACAGGATGTAAGCAGAGCCCTTCATCGATTCCTTCAAACTCAGGTGTGATAGCTGGAACCTCATCAGCCATCGCAAGCCATGAAGAAAAGGGACAGACCTCTGAGACACAGGACCCAGAGCTTGAAAAGCTTAGATCTCTGAGTACTTGTAGGGTACAACCACCCCAAACTATCTGAATTTCCTGTGGTTACAAACAATTCTATAAACCAGGTGTGGTGGGTGGTACATGGCTTACTGTGCAATTCCAGCACTATGGAGGCTGAGGCAGGAGGATCGCTCTGAATTTAAGGCCAGCCTCAACTACACAGTAAAATCCAGTTCAAATAAACAAACAGTTCTATCACATTTAAGCCACTGTTATTCGAAGATGTTCGTAGTCGAACCTAATGTATGTGTATAATCAACTACGTCATCCACTAAAATCATCTCCAAATGATATTTCTTTCCAAAGGCTGCCTCCAGAGAGGGTGGGGAAGAGCCATGTACACAATGTCACTGCCAAAAAGCAGCCTCCATGTGAAGGAGGCCCTTCCTGGAACACACACTTTGGGCTCCATCTGTTAGACCTGTTTCCTTATTCTGGCCACGCAGCTCTTTCCCTTTAGTGTTTTAGGTAGCACACACTAAGTACTGAGCCTCGCCACAGGAGAATAACAGAAAACGCACGCAGCCTCCCATGTGACTCGCCCAGCATACATTCCACAGCCCACTGCATCTGCTGCCTGGTAATGCATCGCCATAGCAACAGGCAGGTTGCTAGGAAACTAGCAAGCGAACCCCAGAGAGGTGGCACCTACCCCAAGCCCCTGCACTCACACATTTCTCAGGGGAATACAGCACCCCCATCCCCTAGAGCAGAAGAGATAGGACACACTAACCTGCTTTCTCTCAACAGCTGGTGTCACAAACACCTGACTGCAGAAAGCAACGTTTGTCTCGATAGAATCAGCTTTTAGAAAACATTCTCCACAGCAGCATAAAACACTGCTTGTTTTTTGTCTGTTTGTTTTTATATTTCAGAATAGCATATACTGAGAGGCAGCCTGCCTGGATCTCAGGACAGTAGGATCCAAACAGTCCTATCATCATGTAAGAAGGTGCTGGTATGGGGCACACCTGGGGGTCCAGCTATGCAGGAGGCTGGGCAGAAGGATCCCAAGTTCAAGGCCAGCCCGGGCAGCCTAGGAAACCATGTTCTCACACTATAATTTTTCAAAAAGGGCTGGGCATAGAGCTTGGTGGCACAGCACTGGCCTGTGGATGCGTGGGCCTGGACCCAAGCCCCAGTGCTACAGGGAGAAAAAAATACCAGTGGCAAAGAAGCATGAAGCCTGCTCGGCTCACCTTCCACGCCGATTAGAACACAACGGTCTTTCCTCCCAGCTCTCCTCACCCACTACGGCTTCCCACTCTGCAATTTTCCCTGTAAGCCAGAAGATTCCAGAACGAGAAACCCCCACCTGCATGAGCCAACACAGTGCTCAGCTGAAATACCTCGTGCACCACTGCCTGAGAGAGGGGCAGCGTGCAAGGCCTCCGTCCTCTGAGAGTGAAACAAGCAAGGTGTGGTGGCACCGCCTGTCATCCCAACACCCAGAGGCTGAGGCAGGAGGATCGCTGTGCACCAGAAGTTCGGCTGGGCTACACAATGAGTGAGACCCTGTCTCAAAAAACAAAAAAGCGATACAATTTTGGGGATAGGGACTCCTGATGAACCCTCCAGAGGCGGAGGTGCTCTCAGCAGAGCATTTGCCTGGCAGAAATGAGGCCTTGGTTCAATCTCCAGCACCAAAGAACGACCAGAAGCGCGACAGTCCAATACAGCAGACAAAACTCTCCTTGCAAACCATGATAGGTGGTGATGTGCAGGGATAAGCTGAGGTCACCTTGGGCAAGAGTTTACTGTCACCCATGACCCCTATCAGGGCACCAGACCCAGGTCAAGTCAGCTGCTCGAAGTCAGCCACATCGACATGACACATGAACAAAGATCCCAAGCAAACCTGTCAATAAGGACACTGAACTTATCTCATCCGATCCACTGCGAACCCAGAAACTGCAGGCGAACAAGGGTCCGCGATCTGCATGGCTTCAGGTTTCCTCGGGTGGATACTGAGAACACTGCAAGTGCATCCTTCAGACCGCAGCAGGGGAAGCCGAGGTCACACGGCCACAGCTGCCACATGAGACGGCTTCCGGGCTCAGCTCAGACACCTGGAGTTCTCACCCTGTGGCCAGACACCGGCTCTTCTCAAAGCCACCAGGCCATCTGCAGCTCCTTCCCCGAGGGACACCAAGAAGACATCAAGTGACCTCCATTCCCGCACTTAAAGCTCCACTGGGGCTTCTCTGGAGGCACATGATATGCGACATCACCACACAATGAACACAGAAGCAGTCCGGCACTAAAGCAACACCAGCCAGGTAGTGAGGACTGCACAGAAACCAGGGCTGGGGTGCGGCTCAGAGGGACAGCATGCTGGCATACAGGGGACCCTGTGTTCCACCCCTAGCACCACATGGAAAGAGATGACAATGATGTAATACAAGCATTTCCTCAGTGTGTTTAGACAAAGATTTTCATTATAAAGATCTTGTGTTCCAAGTCAGGCGCTGGTATATACCTATAACCCCAACACTCTGGGAGGCTGAGGCAGGAGGATCACAAGTTACAACACAGCCTGGGCAGCTTAATGAGAACCTGTCTCAAAAAACAGAAAAAAAAGGATGGGGAGGTAGCTCAGCAGGCTGTAAATTCACATCTCAGGACTTTAGTGATGATGACAGCATGTTTAAATGGGCACTGCAGCATACGCCTATAATCTCAGCTACTTGAGAGATTGAGACAGGAGGATCCTGGCAACTTCATGGCCAGTGTCAGCTACATGGCAAGATCCTGTCTCAAAAAACAAAACAAACCACCAACCTAAACCTTTAGAAAATGACTAACTTTTGGAACCACAAGGCAAAAAATCATTTCCTCAAACTCTAACTGATTCCCTTGTCAGAGTTCCCCTAATCAGAGACAGTTGGGATATCGAAGACAGGTTGGCAGCTGCATCCTACCCCTAAGGCACACTTCAACAGGGACCAGGGAGGTAACTGCAGCACCGTGTCTGCCTGGCAAGTGCAAGGTCCTGAGTTTGATTCCCAGTTCCAAAAAAACCCCAAAGATTCACCCCAGGCTTGGGGAGGGGCAGCTTTAACCTGGACATACAGTTATACAGGCCAATACCTGACCTGAACCAAAGCCTCTCTTGTTAACTCGTAGAATTTTTTCATATTAATTTCAGAAAAATAAAAGTCCTTTAATTTGATAAAGGTTTGACACAAGGGCCGGTGACAGAACATTCCAAAGGCCCTGGGTGCCATCCTCAGCACAGGAGGGAGGAGGTTAAGATAAATTTCAGGGGCCGGGGAGTTAGATCAGTGGTTCCGGCGCCTGTCTTGCAAGCGCAAGGGCCCGGGTTCGATTCCCCGGTAACCACATAACAATATGGGTGTGGAGACTCACGCCCAGCAGCAACCAGTACCACATATCACAGTGCCGGGTGTGGTGGCTCACGCCTGTAATCCCAGCACTCGGGAGGCAGAGGCAGGAGGATTGTGATGTGAGTTGGAGGCTGAGCTCAGGGCCAGCCTGAACCACAAAGCGAGACCCTGTCTCAAAAAACCTAAAAAAAAAAAAAAAA
>PVIR01013591.1:0-42002 GCA_004026965.1 Petromus typicus
CCTCAGTAAATACCTATGTGAACTACCCTAAAGGAAAGGAAAAGACAAATCAAAACATCCTTAGAAACTTTGATGGCTGGTTTACTTAAAAATTTTATTATGTATCTGTTTACTTTTGTCCAAAGGTAAAAACTGCTACTGAAACCATTTTCTGTTTTAGTCAAGGAGTTTCTGTCAAGCCTTTGAAATTCCCCTCAAAGTGCACACTGCTATGATCATCCTGGCTTATATCTTCAACCGCTTACTAAGGCCATAGGAACTACGTCACCATTAATCAGAGTCTTTTCGCAAAATCCAATGGTGGAAACATTTGACTACAGCTCATCTGGGCAAACAAGAGGATTTGATCTCTGCATTCTTTACTCAGCTTAATTCTTCACTGTAGATACATATCAATACTCAATCTATACGTCTCTTCATATGTCTGAAGAAACCCAGGGAATAGGAATTTTCATGATCCTTAAAACCACCATTCTTCACTTCAGGCTATTCAATGAGTTTAGCAAATAGATATGCATATGTGTGGAAATACAACTCTCAAGGGAATATTTTAAATTTGAAAGTACATTACTATTAATTGCTAAAGTTCTACATGCTGTATTCAAGGACCTATTTTATGAAGATATTTTAATATATTCTTTAATGAATATATGTTTCATGCTTTTAAAGTTATGAAAATTATCCAGATAAAATATTGACAAGATTCTTGACCTTGTCTAGACCTCTTTACTCACATGCATGACCTACAGTATGTATATATAAATATGTTTGCATTTGTACACGGTTATCACATAGGTATACTTTTTGACCTTGCAGTATAAAAATATGTAGAGTCTACATGTTTATATATAAATACATATGCATCATGCATGCGTACATGTATATTTACATACCCGTGCTACTTAAATAATTGTTGTCACAATGCAGCATTTTAAATTTTTTATTTTATTATTTCATTTTTTATTAATATACACTAATTATACATATTAATGTGGTACAGTATGATGTTTCTGTACATACAAACAGAATAATCCACTCATAATATCTAGCCTTCTATTATCCATATCCCTTTTATTTCCAAACACTAGTGAATGTTATTCTACATTCAAGTTAACTATTTTCCTATCTTCCCCTTATGAAATAAAATGTGATATCTTTCTTTCTATGTCTAGCTTACTACATTTAGCATAACATCCTTCAATTCTAATTACTTCACTGGAAATTCCAAGATTTCATTCTTTTTTGTGACTGAGTAATATTCTACTGTATGTACATGCTATATTTTCTTTATTCATCTCTTTAGCCATTTCATTCTCCTTTCCAAAATGTCTTTTGATATTTTTTCTCATCTGAGCTAGACAATTTTAGGCATACAGAAGAAAAACCTGGATTAAGCCAATGAGTAAGAAAGGCACTTTCTAGGAGTGTTACAGGAGTTTTGTTAGCCCCTGGTTAGTCTCATGTTGCCTCTCCTCTTTCGACAGTCTCTTCCCGTGGTGACTCCACGGCTAGTCTCTCAGTCATGGCTGTCCACTGTAGAGTATTATTCTTCTGATCCTCTCTGCCTAGCTTTCCCCTGTTTTTGCCTTAACACCATGCTTCACATATCTAGATCCTCGATATGCCTCTTTTCTCCTTTCTAATCCCTGTGTAAAACTTCCAGCTATCCTTCTGCTCAGGATACCTGAATTTATATACATATTGATTCAGTAAAGTTGTTTATTTTCACTGTTTGACTCTTAAGAGAAAAATATTTCAGAGAATCAACAGAATTTCCTCTCAACCATGGTTATTTTCCCTGTATTTGAATAGCATACAATTGGAACTTATTTTGTAGACACAGTGAAATCTTAATTTTCTTAACAATGGCATGTATTTCAGTTTTATAAGTTAAAAACACATTAACTGTTTCTATAGGAAGTGGGAAATTGTTGCATGAAAAGTATTCTGTTTCCAATCTGAGATGGCCAGTCTCATGTGATTTAAGGAGCTGTTTAGCTCAGGGAACCTGTACTCTGATTTGCACCTGTGTACTCCATTCCATGTCCAAACTTGGGTCTGAGTGTCCTAAAAACAGGAAAATGTGAAGCTGTATTTTAGCCTTAATTCATTAAAAATAGGATACTCTAGCCAAAAAGTTCACTTTGGGAGAAAGACAGAAATGTTCATCCTAACTGTTAGGCTTCTTTTTATCAAGAAGTATTCATTAGTGATTGAGATTCAAGGTAGTTCAATGGTAGTGTGAGTTCTTAATGGGTCAAGTATGACAGCTTATTCCTTCTCAAGACAGGCAGCAAACTAATGCTTGCTTTTTCAGTGTGACCAATCTATGTAGCTCTGTCTATAACTTACCTTCAGCAAAAATCCGATATCACACACCCAGATGAGAAAAGCCCAGAGATGTGGGCAGAAGAAAATACAGTGAAGTACAGGAGGGAGCATGATCAGCTGAAGTCCACAGAGCCTGCTTCAGAGACAATGTCTCACTAGCCCATTAGTAGTTATAGTTGTTATTTGCTTTTTTGTTTGTTTGTTAGTTTGTGTCTCCCACAAAGCAAATTTCAGCAGTCTTATTGTGAGCATCACTCACACAGGTGAAGTCAGTGAGCACCCTGTGACTGGTCACAATGGAATTGTTTGCTACAACAATAATGGAGTAGAATGCTCAAAGTTATGAAATGCAGGTAGGAAAAAAATAACTTTAAGTAATCAAAAAGAGGCATTTTAAACTAGCAAAGTATTCTGAAATATTGACAATTTCTGTACTTTTGCTTGAGTACATTTGGAAGTACTTAAAAGCAGATAATATCTAATTTCCATAATCTATGTGGAGATGTGTTTCTGTTGGTTTTTTTTTAACTTTAAGATTCAGAATGAGGGTAAGTGACTTGTCTGGTATCATACCATGAGTCGTGGAGATGTTTCCTGTAGTTCTAGTGTTGATCTCAAAGTATGACAGGTTAGGTTGTTTGTGCAGCTATGTCTTCTCTCAAAAATAGATACCACATTTCAATACTTTGGCATCTGGAGTTTATCAAGTGTCTTCAGTGAACAGTTCCTAGCTCCCTGATACTTTCACTGGTTCCTCAGTTCTTGATTAGATATTTTAATGAAAGAATTGTTGTAAATGTAGTTAACTCTATTTTAGAATTTTTAAGCTCTTTGTAGAAGTGAAAATACTGATACAACCTTGAAAAATTCCATTGTTCTATTGTCCCACAGACACTAGATATAGTGTGGTAAAGATTTCAAGCTGTTCTGGAAGAACTGATCATCCAAAATATATTATGTTCCAAAAAGAACTACCTGGAATAATGTAAGTTTGTTTCTCTTTGGCTTCAACTGTCAAGTGACCCCTCAGGAGAGAAACCTCAAAATCGATCCACCCTGAAAGTTACAGAAATCTTAAGAAAAAAAGACAGTGTTCCACATCTAGAGAGTCAATCCTGCAAAATATGTTGTATAGTGGAGAATCCTTGGAGATACCATACACTGGAAAATATATTCCGATGCAGTATTATTGTCTCCTGAGAAAAGTAATCCACAGCGATTCTTAGCTCCTGAAAATGGGACACTTTCTTGCCACTGTCTCCTAGAAAACAACAAAAAAAACCCCAACTAAAATTACTTGTTGGAGAGGGAAAAAAATAACCCTGCAGTTATCCAACACCAGACAACTTCACGAATCCAGCTCACCTAAGCTATTTTTTTCTCTACTCTGGGAGCAAAATGAATGCTCAGAGCAGTCAAAGAACTAATGGTCTTTTTTTTTCCACGTTGTTTCCCTTCCTCCCCCTGAACCCGAAGCAGGGTACTGGAGAGACTTAGGAGCCTCTTCACGCTATCACTTCACAGGCTAGAAGGTGACAGCTTCGCCAGGGACTAATGCAGTCCGACATAATTGAATGTGGCCTGGAGCAAAGCAGCTGCCTGCAGCCACTCTTGATTGTAGCTGTCATCAGGTGGAGCTGCTGCAGGAGGATGCGTTCTGGTGGACGCCGGCCCCGCACGCAGCTCCGCAGTGATAGCTTATTTACCCTTAACGCTGTGACCACAGTTTTGTAGTTAATAATTGTCAGTATCACATTGCTTCCTGAGTGTAGACACTGGGACTTTGGATTATCAAGAATCTTTCTTGTGATCTCTCTGTTTGTGCCGATCTCTCTCTGTTTCTATTTCTCTCTCTTTTTTTCCTCTGGAATTAAATTTTACCCCAGAATTCTGTTAATTTTCTATGATTTGATCTGATTTAAAAAATACTGTTTTTTGTTTGTTTGTTTTTTTTGGTATAGTTTTGTGTATTCAACTTTTCTTGTTAAATCATATCACAAAAACAAGAAACACTAGCACTTATTGTGTTAAAACATATCAGAAACATAGGAGCCAAATTAATTAAAGTTTATTAGTAGAATTAAAACTATGAGAAACCTTTTGATTTCTCTTTTGATTGCAAAGATTCATTAAATACAAATGAATGGTTGAAAGTAATGTTTTCTTCCAGATAGGTAAACATAAGTTATTTTGGAGGGTTGTGTTAAAGTTTATGAAAATAATTTAATTGAACAATAAATATTTTCTATACACATAAAATGCTATGTAATAAAATGTGTATAGTATATTATGTATGTATGTATTTTCATATGAAAAAGAAAACTGCCATCCTGTACACCAAGATGGAAAACAATGGAAAATGAAGAAAAATGAGAATAGTTTGGATTTCATGAATTATCTTCTTTGAATTTTGTGTTTATTCCCAATGTAATAATAAATTGTGTAAATATTTCTGATTTTGGTAATCATTTGATTTTGAGACGAGAATTCAATTCTTCAGATAACATATGCTACAATTACTTTTTAGTTCCAACTATTCTAGTGGCAGATTGTGCTGTGATTTTTATTTTACAGAGAAGCAGATAGAGGTATAGCATGTATCTAAGAATAATAGAAACCCACAGAGATGAGCCATCAATGCTAAAATAAGCACTGGATTTCTGACGTAAATTTAATATGATAAGATTGACTTCTTTATTGGAAAGTTCAATTATTTTCTCACTATCTGAGCCCAGGTAATTGTCTAGTATTTCTAATCAAATCTTGTTTACATCTATCCCTTTAGGGTCAACCCCCAGTCTCTACCTCTAGAAAAGAAAACTGACTCTGTCAGGCACTCAACTCAGAGAGGTTGCACTGGTGACATTGGCAAGACCAGGCTCACCTTTAGCCCTGCTGCTCCCTTATCCAGATGCCATGACCAATAGGACTAGCGTTCTTGTTCTTTGCCATGACACAAAGTCACAGCCAAACAAACTATTCCCTAATGTTCAGCTCTATATATTCATCTCCTTAAACTGCTGAGGAGATGCAGAAAACTGCATCTGTTAATTTCTCTGTTAATTTCTAATAAATTTGGGTTTTGCAAATTCCAAATTATCTCCTCAAGGTCTATATATATTGAAATATGCTGCCTATACTTTTTAAATATTTTGAGACAATGGCTCATTTCTTTAAAGTAAGAAATCAAAATAGAACCTAGAGACTTTAACTTTTTTCTACATTAGAAGTAGAAAAAGAAAAAGTAATATTGATTAATTCACCATGTGCCTCCTTTACATTTTATTATCTCTAATGTTCCCAACAACTCTTAATGTGATCCATTTTTCTGGAGGATTACATTAGAAAATAGATAGTTTCAAGCCTTCACTTATGAATTCAGAACTTTTTGTGGTTACTGTACCATAGTATTTGTAGGTTGTTCTGTTTAAGAAACTATATGTCATTATGATGTGGTTGGTTGCAGACAAATCTATTCTACTATTTTGCATGTATCTGTTCTTTCCTGGAATGAATAGACCAATGTTCTTTTTTGTAAGACACTGGTATTCCTATGGCCTAAGATTTCTGTCAATTATAATGATCCAGAATTGTAGTATGAAAAGATATTAAGTGGAGTGAATACTTGGTTTGGGAGAACATATTATAATTCACAATGTCAACAATTAATGTTTATAAGGTTGAGATGTATGAAGGAAAGGAGACTGACATTTAAATGGCAAGACACAAACTTAGATAAAAATTGCTTGACTATGTGCAGTGTAAAGGCTGATATTAGGAAATGTTAAGAGTTAAAATCTACTTCTGGCTCATAGGTGGAAATCACCGAAGGGCCTCTCCTCTATGACTTATCCTGGAGACAGGTAAAAAGATAATGTCATGACCTTCTGTCTCAAACCTTCTATTAACTTAATCATTTAGGACCAAGAGGGTTTCCGTGTTAATATTCAGTCTGTCTCCAGAGCCTTCACTGTGAACCAGAGTTAAGAAATTCAGGCTCGAATATTTATTATAACGTTATTCCCAAAGGCCATGATATGGAAGCAAGTAACTAACCACGGATTGGTGAGTGGATAAGAAGATGTGAGAGCCGCATGTATACAGAATGAAATGTTATCCAGTTTTAAAAAGAGAAAGAAGCCCTGCCACTTTCAAAAATATCAATTAAATTGGAAGGCATTATGTTAAGTGAAATAAGCCAGCCAGGCAGACCATATGTAAAAATCTTCCTTTATGGGAAGGCCCCAAAACTGTGAACTTGAAACATACAATAAACTGGTGGTTGTCAGGGGCTGGAATGTGGGAAGATGAAGAGATATTGCTCAAAGGGGACAAAATTTTATTTATAAGATTAGTATATTTTGGAAGGCCTATACTGCATAGTGTTTACAGTTAATAGTATCTATTAAGTAAGTAAGATTTGCTAAAAAATTAGATCTTAAATATTCTGTCTATACAAGCACACAAGAGGTGATAGATACATTAACCAGCTTGATGGTTGTAATCATTTCACAGTGTATAAGTGTTTCAATATAGCACCTTGTATCTAAGTATGGACAGTTTCTCTTAGCCAATCAGACCTAAATAAAACTGGAAAAGTTAATTTCATTGCATCTGTCATCCATCAATCATTTTACTATTAGCCAACAATACAGCATCGTCAGCTGCATCTTTTAAATTTTTATTTTACTTGTCTCACGTTACTTGGTGATAGTGGCATAGAGACATTCTTTTAATCAGCTGTTGGCTCTGTGAAGGAGTAAGGGTTACAGTTCACCATCGGATCCTGTTCAAGATAGACTTTAAAAACAATTGTACTGAAAATGGTGTAGAAGAGGCCTCGGACGAAACACTCTGGCAACTCTGTCTCTCTGAACTCTAAGACCTCTGCGGTGCAGCGCGGGCAACCGCGGCTCGGTTGTCGGTCGCTCTGCTCAAGGGCAATTCTGTGACTATCTTATCGAGGGAGAAGCACGTTTGCTGAATTCCCATGAACACGAAGAAAGTGTCTTTTTAGGAGTCGGTCAACTCTGACTAGTCAGCTGTCGGGCTGTGTTTAGGTTTGGGGAAGGCTGAGAGCGCTGAAACCACTTGTTTCCCTCTCTTCCTCTTGTCACCGCGATGAAGTTGGCGCCGGCTCCCGGGAGCCCTGGGTAAAGTACAGTGCCCAGGGCTATGGGAGATGGAGGCCTCAATAACTGATATGAAAGGTCCTTAATTAAGCACTTAGCATTTCAAGGCAGTCATCACTGCTCGCCCACAGCCCGAGCTGGCAGTCCGTCACCGCCGATAGGCCACCTAGAAGACTAACGTGAGTTGAGTCGAGTCTTTTGTACTGGAGGCGAGGCGCCCCGAGGCACAGGCTGATCCGGTGACCCTCCCCGAGACACTTTCTCCGCCGGAAGGAACAGGATATCGGATGTGACAACACTGGAAACCGGGTAAGGATTTCCCTCTCCGCAGTCCACCCGCCGCTCAGGCTCTGAAAGAACAGGGATTTGAGAAGAAAGTTAGAGTGACAGTGGCACTTTCTTGGCTCAGCAGATCCCTACGAATATAACCAAACCCAGTGAATGAATAATGATGAATGTATTATGAAGCAAAAGGGGAAACCCTTCTCCTTGTGAAATGTCAATTATTTTGCAATTAACGAGGGCTTCGAAAAAAGTTAACTAGAAAGGAGACATTGCCTCTCCCCATTCCCACCACAGCGAGTAATTTGCTTGGCATGAGAAACCGGAATAAAACATAAGTGTTTGAGGGAAGTTTATCTTTATATTAAGGAGCTGGAAGACTTGGCAGCATTAAAATGGAAAGGGTTAATGGAATGAACTATAGATTAAATTGTAAAGCAATCAAAGAAAACCAAACAGTTTATAGCAGACAACCATCTTCTGGTGTTTGGGTCTGTGTCAAGCCATGGATGTGGAAAATTAAAGCCATACTGAGAAGGGAAATGAACCATGTCTAATACATCCCCAGCAATAAAATGTTTTCACTAGGACTGTAAAACTGTGGCTTACATTAGGAAAAAGAAAATCAAACTATATGTCAATTCCACATCATGGGACATGAAGTGTCCACAAAAATTTATATTACTATTTAGAAGTGTTTCATTCTGGTGTTTTATTGTGATTGGATGCGCCCTCCTCAGTATCTTTTGACTGGTATGAAAATGATTTGAACTACTTTTTTAGCATTTATTTTACATCTATTACCTGTTCTATTACTTTTTATTATTTTATTGTGCTTGTGTAGAGGATTTTGCACAGTTTTCATTATAATGTAACATTAAGTCAATTTATTTGTGTATTACATGCTGTATAATTGCACCTTTTTCTAGAACAATTTGGATTTCATTATCTAACAAATCAGCAGAGTTACATTTCTAAAAGCTCTTGTTAGAAATCAAGTGCATTTTCAAAGTAGGACAACAGAGGTCAAGTTTGCACCAGAAAGATTTCCCACTAAAGCTGGAATTGTTTGAACATCAGGTGAAGGTCATATTGCAAAGAGGGAAATACTTGTTTGTTTCAGAAAATATTTAATTATTCACTATTGTACTAGGTAAAGATCAATAAGGATCAATACGGCAAGAAAAGAAATCTTGTAGAACAAAGGATTCTGACATGGAACGGATAAGAGCAAGATATAGATCACGGAATGCACAAATTAATCCACAAAAAATGTCAATTGTAACCATGTTTGCTTTATTATTATAAAGGATGTCAATATACCATTTGAATGCTTAGTTTACAAGGGCCATAAATTGTAAAACCAGCAGGCACAATGAAGTGTATGTGTATTTTTATATAGCTGTTTCATAAACTGATCTAGGCTTCATGCAGAGGTGGTATAATGATTCCACGAGTCATGCAGGTAAAATGCAAAACACTAAAATCAACCCACAATCACCAAGAAATTGATTGAGTTGTCAAAACATTAAGAGCTTCCAGATTGATGTTTTTTAGGTGTAATTATATTTTACATTTTCAGTAAGTTAGTATGTAAAAATGGTGCACTCTTAAACACTGTTTTTAGATTCTTTTCTTGGAACTCATACCATATTATTTCTGGTTACTTTTTAGCTTCTCATGAGTATTTTCATTTGATCAGAGTAGGAGCAATTTTATACTTCACAGGTCTGCAATGCAACATAGATAACAGTAACACTGGTTTCCTAATGCACATAATTTTGAACTAGAATTATTATTCCACAGTGATGGCAAAGAGTTATTCTATCTGGTTTCCAAGAGTTGGGCTATTTATAACACATTTTCTTCTTAAGAATGTGTGGCATATGAGAATGTTAGAAATCTATAAGAAATTCAGTTGTCATTTTTCAAGGTAAATACAAAATTTTCTTTTGATAAATTGGTATTGTTTATACTAAATATTTGCCTAATATTGATGCCTGAGTTAGAATACATAGTTATAAAATGGTTTACTCAATTTGAAAGTTGTAATTACTATAGAAATTTCACTCAAAATATTCATATAATTTTTGAAATAATATGTCTACTTCAGGACTGTTAATCATGTAAGCCAAGACCAAACACCCAGGAATAGTCAAATTTCATTCCAAATTTTGAATATGTGAATGGAATAATTTTATCATATCATGACCTTTGCAACTAAGTTCTTGTCTTCACAAATCACATCTTTTAAGAACATTTCCGTGGCACACTTCATTAGTTTCACTGACAGTAGCTTGATTTGTTGAGGAAACAAACAAGAACAATAAGAACAGTAATAAAATGCATCTGTACATCACATGGCTGAAGAAAACTTAAATGAAGCCTTCAATTGCTATATTCTGTTGATCTTTTCTTTTATTTCAGGTTTCCTCTTTTATACTTTCTGTTTAAAGGTATGTTTTCCTTAATTTTGGGACTTATTTCCACTTTTGTATTTTAGGTGTAAGCTAGTAATATAAGAGTATATCTGTTTATTAATTTCTACTCTACCTAGGTCTTCATCCCTTTGGGAAATACACCTCTGACAGGGGTGGTTGAAAGTCAGACTTAGTCCTATGCTTCTGCTTTTACCGATGATTGGTGTGGCTATCAAGTTTTTTCTGTTTGCTCCTAAAACACTGTGGTTTTTTTTTTTTTTTTACTATAATACTATAGTATCAGTATTAATTTAACTAACAAGTACATGTCAAATGTTTGTTCCCACTAAAACTATTGAACAGTTTAAGAAGACTAGATAAAATAAATTGAGGGCCAGGGATGTAGCTCAGTGGTTCTGCGCACCTGTCTTGCAAGCTCAAAGGCCCGGGTTCAATCCCTGGTAATCACATAACAATATTGGGCATGGAAACTCACCCTAGCAGCAATCAGTACCACATACCACAGTGCTGAGCATGGTGGCTCACGCCTGTAATCCTAGCACTTGGGAGGCAGGGACAAGAGGATTGCTGTGATGTGAGTTTGAGGCTGAGCTCAGGGCCAGCCTGAACCACAAAGTGAGACTCTGTCTCAAAATAAATAAATAAATAAATAAAAAATAAAAAATAAAAATAAATTGCAATAGTCTATATTCACACATTCCAAGGCTCTACTACATAATAAATGGATAAAGAAAATGCAGCATAAATGAAATACTATTCAGCTATACAAGATTGAAATGCTGTTATTTTCAGGGTGAGTAGAACTGAAGGTTTTTATATTAAATGAAATAAGCCAGCCATAGAAAAACAAATATCACATGATGTCACTTATATGTGGAATCTAAAAACGTTGAACTCATTGAAATGAAAGTAAAATTGTTGTTACCAGAGGCTAAAGAGAGTAGAAGGGAGAGAAGGATGAGGAATAAGGAAAGATTAGTTGGTTAACAGATACTAAATTATAATTAGAAGAAGGCTGGGCATGTGGTACATGCCTGTAACATCAGCACTGGGCAAGTTGAGGTGAGAGGACCACTGAGTTCAAGGTCAGCACAGCTTGAATTACATAGCAAGACCCTTTTTCAAATTAATAAAAACAAAACCAAAAATAGACAGAACAAACAAGTCTTAGGATCCTAGAACACAGTAGATTGACTAAGGATAATGATAATATAGTGTTGTTGTTTTTTATCCAGAAGAAAGAATTTTATATGCATTTGCTATAAATAAATGAGAGATGTTTGAGAACATGGATACACTTAGCCTGCTTTGAACATTGCACAGTGTAGACGTGTATGGAAACATCACATGGTACTCACAGATTTACAATTTTTATGTATCCGTTACTAAAAGATTTTTAACTTTCTTAGAAATGAGATGGAAAAAATTGCAAACATTTTCAGTTCTGCATATATACTTTTACAGATTTCATCAAGACTTTCAACTTCAAAGAAATACATATAAAAGTAGTATCTAATGCTTTATGGCTTGGTTTTTGTCATATGTAAGACCAATTTCAATCAAGAGCACCATACTCAAATGAAAATCTAGACTTCCATCAAGAAATAGATGAAAGAACAAATTAATATTAATATATGCTAGATTAAAATACAGGAAAAACTTATCTGTATAGATTTTGTGTAAGTCCTCTGGAAATATTGTTACCCTGTTAGTAGCTCAACTTAAGGATCCCTAGAGTACCAGAAATCTGTCTAGACAGATCACAGCAGAAACCCAGGGGTGTAGATTACATATGTCATCCAAAATATAAACAAAGCAAAGGAAAACAAAACTGTTAACATAAAAGTAAGGTAACATTTATATTTTTCTCATACTAAGACATTAATTGGTGCTATTTTAGCTATTTTATTTTCTAAACAATTGAGAATAAATACAAAATTTGAAAGTTAAAAATGAACAATAAAATTATATATTTTATAGTTACTAAAGGGGAAATTGAAAGAATAAGATCCTCTTTTGTCAAAAACAGCAAAAATGAACATAGAAATAAATAAATATATGTATGAATAAATTAATCTTAAAAAGATACAGTAAAATTGACTTAAAATCTACCACTCAAGCTGAGTTTACAATCTCAAATACAAGAAATATGAACAAACCAGATTATCAGTAATAAAGTTAATATCATTAGAAGTTGAATTCAAATTGAAAGTATATGTAAAAAAATGATGAAGCACTTTAATGATAAAGAGAACAGTCAAAACTATATAAAGTATAATGAGCTTCCACATTTTAAAATGCACAACAGAAATATTTGAAGTTCTGGATTTTCAAGAACTGATGTATAAGTATCATGATAGTAAATATTAGCATATGCTTCAATTGATAAATCAAAACAACAAAATATAAGTAGTAAAGTATCTTTAAAAAATGTAATGACTGCCATTAATATTATTCATCAGATAAACACATTAAAGTTCTGTCCTGGAGAGACAGAAAGGCAGCCCTTCTTCCAAGTTCATAAAACATTTTTTAAGGGACCACATATGATGTCACAAAAAGAAACAATAGAGGTAGAAGTTTTGTAAGCCCTCATTTTTTTTTAACATAATGAAAGTAAGTACCAGTATCAGTTTGGGAAACAATGAAACTGTCTCAACTATTTGGACAACTCCATCTCTGTTCTTCCAACTATCTGAAATATTTTTTATTACATTTCACTGTAGGACAGTTTTGCCCAAAGATCTTTTTATTAGAACACATTGTATGTGTTTGTTAAAAAAGCAAAGATTCTTAACATTTACTGGAGTCATTCCAAAACATAGCTGTTTTGCTTTAGTAATTTATTCTTTTCATTTGATAGGTAAATTTAAAAGATGGCAGTTGGAAAATTGTGAGCCAGCTAGGTATTCTGTGACCTAATCTGTCAGTTAATAGTAATTACCACTAAACTACAAGATTGGAAGGAAAAACTGGAGGATTCAAATTGAAGATGGAACATGGAGCAGATGTTTACCTCTCCTCTAAAGGCCTTTCTAAAACACTATGCATGGAATAATACCTACAAATACAGTAAAAAGGAAATAGTAGATAAAAGTAAATAAGAGTAGATAATAGTTGAACAAGAGAATGTGTTTCAGATATGAAGTCTCAATAATTCTAGATGAAAATATAGGGGAGCTGTTCCTCGTGTAGTAGGATAACGAAAGACACAGCTTTACAATTCACAGAGGAGGATATGGGCAAAAAAGTCAGTTTGCCTTTTAGAAACTTGGAGGCATAGATCTAGAAGAGATCAAGGAAAAAGGTGGAAGTAATAAAGCCATGAGTTTTGCTGACCATTTATATGCAGGATAGCTGACTTCTAGTCTTTCTTTTACACCAAATACATAATAATTGAGTCAGATATCTCCTCCCTCCAGTTCTGAGGCAGAGTGGAAGTTTCTTCAATATTGAGAAGGAATGATCTCAGAGGACTCTATTCTGCAGTTTTGTGTTCTTTGACAAGTTGACTAGGACACTGATAATCCCAAAGCTGAAAGGAAAAGTCAATAATTTAGGAAAGGGCTCCCAATCATTACTTTAGTGTCTTGTAATTATGACTGGCTAAATAAGGATCATTAAACATTTGAGTAAATTATTTGACAATAAAAAATACTTTAAAAATATGAGAGAAGCTATACAAAATGAATTTCTAGAAAAAGTTATTTATATGAATATTGAATATGAATTATAAAAACCAAGGGATTATGATATGAAAAATATCATAGAACTATTCCTAAATTAAAAATCCAGCAAAAAAGCCAGGATGTATGGGAGGAGAAATCTGTTAGCAGATATAACAAAAGGACAAGGAAATGACAAGCAGGAGAAAAAATACTTGTAAAGGATTATTCCTTAAGATTCAGAATCTAAATAAGAGGTGTTGTAAAAGCCAGAGAGAAGAAAATTGAAGAAATGAAGTTGTTAAAGAGATAAGAGAATACATTTATCTTTACATAATGATGTGGGACTCTAGGTTTGTATTATGCAGTATTGTAGCTACTTGCTGTCCAGTCACAGACCCATAACCAAAATAGATTCAAAAGATGTTATCTGTGTTTCCAAATAACATGAATGATGCACACATTTTCCAAAATAAAATCATAGGTAGAATGGTAATGAAACAAAGCCTTGGAAGTTTTAAGGAAAATGAGCTTTAAATGTACTATCTAAAATTAAACAAGACTTGTATCAAACTATGTTTATATTGAGGTTTTGTTTTTGATTTTTTTGGTAAAGAAATCAGGCTGCCTTCCAGAGAGACTGTATGTTGCATTCCTGCTAACAATGAATGGAGAGTTCCAGTTACTCCACACCTGCTCAGCATCTGCTGTTGTTGGTATTCTGGATTTCAGCCTTCTAAGGTACTGTAGAGAGCTTCCTCTTTATTTCAATTTACACTTATTATATTTCTCTGTATCTTCTGTGGTGAAGTGTCTGTTAATTTTTTTAAATTCAAATCTTTGTTGGTACATTATCATCATCGCATTCAGCACTGAGAGTTTGTACCAGAATACAACATGCCTTGATTGTCATTTTTCCCCTTTCCCCACCTGCCCTGCAACCCTCTACACCCTATACATAAGCTTTGTTTTCTTTTAAAAATTTCTATCACTTTTTTTCCTTATTATTTACCCTTAGAGAAAAGATATGATATTTACACACGTGTGAACTATTTATTTAACTTATGAGGATGTCCTCAAGGTACATCCATTTGAGTATGAATGACTCTATCTTATCATTTTTAATGGCAGAATGATGCTTCATTCTATAACTGAATAGAGACTTTAAAGAGACTCAAGAGACTTTCACAGACTTTTAAAAGTATTATTGTAAAATAAGCAATATGTTGAAACATTTTAAAATTATGAAGTGGTAATAGAGAACTTACAATCAGAAACACAATAAGAGACTTCTAAGAGACTTTTGTAAAAGAGACTCCCCCCCACCCTTGTTGAATTTTAAGAGTTTTTTGCATATTTTGGTTAACACTTCCTTATTAGATGTATCTTTTGCAAATGTTTTTGTTTGGTTGGTATTTTTTACTTAATTATATATGTAGGGATTTTTAGAGAAAAAATTTTAATTTTAGTGTAGCTCAACTTATCAGTTTTTTCTTCACAGTTTGTGCTGTTGTTGTTGTCATCCCCAAGTTAAAGGCCATCTAGATATCATCTTCTAAAAGTTTTATAGTTTTGCACTTTATATTTAGATATCTGATCCATTTTTCCTTAATTTTTATAAAGAATGTTATAAGGTTTGTATCTAGATTCTTTCTATTTTGTCTCATAATTTTTCATGGGCTTTTCATTTGTGCCAGAATATTTTTTGAAAAGTTTATCTTTATCATATTACCTTTGTTGCTTTTTTGATGCTCAATTGGTTATACTTGTGTGGGTCTATGTCTGTATTCTTTATTTTGTGCCACTGATCTATTGTCTTTTTGTGAGTACAATACTATTTTCATTATTATGGCTTTAATTGAAGTTACATAGTATTGGTTTTTTAAATTTGCTCTCTTATTCTGATATGATAGATTATGGTTATATCTGATTATGGTAGATCTTCCATTACTACTTCATAATTTTAAAATGTTTTTATGTATTGCTTATTTTACAATAATATTTTTTAAACTCGATGAATATTACCTACAACACTCAAGATGACTTTTATGTCATATTCAAACTAGAAAATCCATAATTGTAACTCAGTTAAAGACTTACTTCTTTAGAGTTTTTTTTTTTTTCTAATTACAACTTAGTCCTTTCTCCTATATTAACTAAGCTTTTATAGGTGAATAGGATCAATATAAAATACATATATACAAATGAATGTATAAAAGAGATTTACAAAATCAGCAGTGGGAATCAAATTTGTTATCTGTATATTCAGAAAGAGAAGAATTTAGAACTGTGAATCTGTGCTGGAGAGCCAGAGGATCCAGCACCCACTCAGGGTTGAAGTCCTAGAGCTCCCTGTAGAGTTACTGGTCTGACTCTGCACTGGAAAGCTGAAGAGTCTGTGTGAGATGACTGAAGAAACTGGAAACTAGTGTCAAAAGGCAACAGTGAAGACTGAAGCCCCTTCAAAAATAGGAGACATTTCCTTCTTCCTCTTTTTATTCCAGACTACCAGCATATTAGTGGAGCCATTCACTTCTAGGGTGGTACTTTTCTACTCAGTTTTCTGGCCTACATGTCAATCATCCACAGACACTCAATGAGCCTTAATCTTGCTAAGTTGTTCTCACTCAAGCTAAGTTGATCTACCACAATTAATGATTATATCCAACTATTCTGCTGCAAAACTTTCTATGCATATTGTAGTTATTTTAATATTGTATTATTCTATTTCTATTCACTTCATATCAAAGAACAGCATTTATCCAAGTCACTCTGTTGTCTCTGACCATACTCAATGTATTTAACTGTTGTGCCTGTGACTCATCATCTTTGTATTGCTTCCATCCAACTTTGAAAGACACGAAATGTTTTAGAAACAGATAACAGCACTCCTAGGACAAGTGACAGTTATGGCCTGATAGATAGATGGTTGTCCTGGAAACAATGATCTTCTAAAGATATTAACACTTTCAAAAGGAATGAGATCCAAGGTATTTGTGTTCAAGAAAACTATACATTAAAATTCTTCAAAAGCATTCATTGTTCCTTGTTTTGTCTTTCTTTTTCCCGCTTCCCTTTGTTTTTTTCAATACAAGAGATTGAACCCAGAGCTTTCACAGTTACTTCCTCAGTGTTGTTAATTTTTAAAAATTGATTTTATTGGTACATTTTGTATATACATTATGAACACATTCAACATTGAGAATTTGCATCTGTACATGAGACATCTTTATATTCATTTTTTCCCATTCCCCTACCCCCCTTATGACCTCCATCACCTCTATATACATAAGCTTTGTTTCCTTTTCTTAACAATCACCTTTTTAAGAACACACTTGTTCACTTTTTATGTTAAGACAGGTTTACTAAATTGTCCAAACTGGGTTCCACCTTGTAATCCATTTGCCTCAGCCTCTCAGAGCTCTGGGATTACAAATGTGCATCACTGTACCTCATCTATGTATTCCATCCTAATATTTAATCATTCAACAAAGTTAGCCTGCCTAATCTCATGCTCATTTTCACTCACTCTTTCTCACCATTTTCCAGCCATGCTAACCCTCCTGTGACCCATTTGTGCCAACCTCTCTTGAGCTTCCGCTCTCCTCACATATTCTTTCTTGGTGCTCTATTAACTCCTTTCATATTTCCTCAGCTCAAGCCACCTCTAATAATAAAGATGACTATTCACTGCTTCAAGTAGTTCTTCCTAGACACACAAATTTCTGTTTAACAGACAATTCAACATATTCTACCAATTTTCAGAATTTATTTCTATGTTGACATCTATACCGGTTTTCTTCTTTAGGAGCAAGTCCTTCATTGTTGTTCTCTGACAATTCCATTCCTCCTGTCGATATGTAGCTGGCCCTTTTAGTCAAGTGTCTGTGTGTGCAAGGATCAGGAGACCACCAAGGCTTGCTCAGGTGAGGAGGACATTTTCCAGAGAAAGGAAGAACCAGGCTAGGTGGCACATGCCTATAATCAGCATTCTAGGAGGCTCATCCATGAGGACAGAAAGTTTGAGCCCCACCTGGACAACTTAATGACTTAGCAAGATCCTATCTCAAAAGAAAAATAAATCAACCAACATGAAGATGGTTTATATATATTGAAAAGAAAACTCACCTAGACTTACTAGGAAATGGAGTTAGAAGTGAAAATTCTTCATCCTTAAAGGTCAATTATTTTTCACCTTTCACAAATCCCCAAGCAACATATGAATATGATCATGTCACCTTGCCTTTTCTCTTTTTACTCTTCTCCTGACAAAGTATAAAGGGAACCACCATATTTTGCCCAAAGCCACTTTATATGAACAAGAGTCTGTCTTTTATTTTAAGGTACTCACTTTCCTTTCTGAAAATAGTCAATAACATCCAGCTCTGGACAAAGGATTAATGACTCAAACTATGCTAAAACACTACTTTCCTCAGAAATTTGAGTTTTGAGTAGTGACACAAAATCTAATTTAATCTGATAAGATCTTCTGGTAGTAATGTTATAGAAAACTTATAGAGTTGAGTTTTTATTTATAGGAAGTACATGAAACCTTGGTCTGAAATTACAGAATTGTCTCAATTTTCTTTGATTTCTTAAACTACTCATTGTATTTAGATAAATTTTCTTTTTGACATCTGTTCCAGCTTCTGTTGCTAGTAATCACAGAATAATACTCAACATTCCAGTTGTCTCTCTTTGCCCCTGGCCAGCAGTCCAAATGCAAAACCTTACACATTCATTCCTTTTGTTTCCTAAGTACAGTCTCTGAGTCCCTTCTAAGAACATCTGGTTCTGGCCACTTGTATACTGACATCCTCCATGTAGATGGACTTGCTCACTCCTGACAGATGCTGCCAAATATACAGAGGTCCCATGATAAAAAATGTGGATTCCTAGGACAGCCCTGAAACTATGCTCATAGACAAGAGAAAATACTGGAAAAATAGATATCTCACATGTGACACTGACACAGAGATCTTCTTATTCCCCTCTCCTGCATTGTGTTTTTTTCCAAGTTGAAGGATGCAGAGAAGGTAGGTGATGTGTATGGATGCACCAGGATTTAATTTATTTATGGAGGCAGTTTGTTTATTTGTAATCTGATGCCGCATTTACTGGGCTTGAACACCACTTCTTGCCCTTGCTAAATGACTGAGAAAATGACTTAACTTCTCTGAATTTCAGTCTCTTCATGTCTAAAAATGAGCATAACATAACTATTTCATTGAGTTAATTTGAAAAGCAAATATTTTCAACATAAAATATGAACAACAACATCTGGAAGGTAGTAATTTCTAAGTGGACATTTTCGTGTGTTGTTGATTTCCTTTTGTTTTGGCTATTATTGTGATAACAGGCAGCATGGTGCCAAGGGAGAAAGATTAACTGTGAATTCTGTGATCTTGTTAGCTTCACGTGGGGGAAAAGAAAGGGTTAGCAGGAGGGCCTTTCCATTATCTACTTCCAGCACAGTGCAAGGTTCTATATTCGATCCTTGGCATCAAGGGAAAACAAACAAACAAAAACCAAGTCAACCCATTATCCACTTACAGAACTATGCCAAAGGAATTAGTAGATTAATTTAATAATCACACACCCATGATCCCAGCATTACACACTCTAGATCCAGCCACTTCTGAAAAGCTACCCTTAGGACCACAGGAGGCTTTGGATGGATATCTAGACACAAGCTACACAGTGGGGTTTTATGAAAGGAACATTTTTACCAGGAATTCATATTTCTTAGAAATTATCAGCTTTAATGTTTACATAGCACTCAACTGTGTGGCTCTGTGATTGTCAGCAATACTGTTCGCGTAACATTTTTCTATTACAAATAACATTAATATTAAACATTTTCCTGAATGCCTACTTCTTTTATGTTAACTAGTCATTTATGAGAACTTACTTCATTCCAATTTCACAGGTAGTGGTGATTATATTTCCAAAAACTTTTGTCCATCTAACAGTCAATGAAAGGTTTTATTGGTCTTCAAGTATGTATGTTTCTGATTTCTTTAATCAGGAAGTCCCTTGTATTTCACAAAAGGACCACATCTATAACAGTACCCTAAACTGTAATATTCACTCAGTTGGGAGGATTTGATTTCTTCCCCTTGATTTATTTTCCAACTTTTTATCCCCCAAATTCCTGCTAACAAGAATAAAGACTTTAAACATACTGACTCCTTAGCATATGCTCATCACTTCTCCCGGGAAGTAAGTTAATCTTCACAACCTCACTTCTGAGATAGGCATTATAATCCCACTTTTTTTTTTTCCCTGAGAGGATAAATACAACAGAAATCACTAGTAACTTGCTTCACATTTTGAAGTCAGCAAGTGGTTGAGCTATAAGGTGACCCTGGCTGCAGGGGAGGCAGGAATGAAGGTGTTCAGAGCTAACCGGGCAGGCTGCAGGTTCCATGAGAGTTTTAGCTTCTGTCTCAGGAGCTGCTGTCACTCTCCTGCATGGGCCTGTGCAGCTATCAGCTCTGACAGGTTGAAATGATCTTCTGTCTGGATAGTAAGAAATGTAAGAATGTAAGAATGTAAGTAAGAATGTAGAAAGCTACATTCGTGAGTTCTGAATGGCCTCATGGATGCTTAGAATGCTCTGCTGTATGACGGTTCTATTTATCCCCATGGGAAGTGCTTCTGTTAACTTCCATTCTGTCAAGAGCCATTCTACATCATTTTGAGCAAAAATAATTTCATAATTAAATTATAGTTAGGGCTATGTCAGTACCAATGTCTTCTTGCCTTTGAGCCAGGTATGGTATTTGGAAATATAACTCTTTTATTCAGTCACAAATTGAAAGGCAAGGCTATGTCAGCAGAAGACACCTTGGTTGTTTGGGTGAGAGAGAGAGAGAGAGAAAGAGAGAGCAAGAGAGAGAGAAAAAGAGAGAGAAGGAGAGGGAGAGAGTTTTCACTTGTGGCCTGGACAGACTACTTATTAGCCAGTCCTTGTCCCACTTTGTCCATCTCGCCATTCTCATCAAACTGAAGTCCTCTCCAACATAAGATTAGTGCTGCTCTGAGTCCCCTGTTACTCCTGATTATCATATGGATGTAACAGTGGCTAGCTCAGAGTATCTTTATCTCTGCCTACTCCGAGACACTCACCTCCCAACATTTCCTGCCATATACTTCAAAATTCTGTCTCTATTGTCTTTCTTTTTTTTTTTTCATTCAAATCTTTATTGGTACATTATATAAGCACATCGCAATTTCAATCAACAATGAGAATTTGTACCAGTATATGACACAACTTAATTCTCATTTTTTCCATGCCTCTACCCACTCTACAACTCTTGCCCTTTATCTACATAAGCTTTGTTTCCTTTCTTTTTTATTATCACCTCATTACTTTACCCCTTGTTATTTATCACTACACTCCATTTTCCTTTGAATATTTTCTATTTCACAACATCTACCGTACATTCTAGAACTCATTTACATCTTTAGTCTTGCATCACTCTTTCTAGGCACATCAGAGGGTTGATCAGCCTTGGATATCATTCTCTGTCCCTGCCTCCTTTCTTCTGTGGGAATTCAGTTACTATTTTTTTTTTTATTTTTACAAAACTGAGGATTTAATTCAGAACCTTGCCTTTGCCAGGCAGGAGGTAGCACTGCTGAGCTCATCCCCGGCTTACTCCAGCTCCTATTGCTGCACCACACATTACCTCAAAACCCACTGCTTAAAACAGCAGAGATTTTTTATAGTTGGCATTAGTCAAGAATTCAGGAAGGGTTTGGCTAGGTATTTCTGGTTGAAGGTCAGTCAGGAGGCCACAGTGGATAGGGAAGATGAGACGTTCATGTGAAAAGTTCTGTGACTCACTAGTTGTGTAGGTAGGATGCACTAACATGGCTGGGGCCTGAAAGAGCTGGAGCTGGTGTGATGGAGTAGTGATAGCTCAGCTTCTTATGAGGTGGCCTGGGGTCTGGGAAGGGATAGGGCAGACGGGGGGAAGAGAAAAGAAGAAAGGGAAGGGAAGGAGGGCAGAGGGAGATGGACAGACAGAGACACACACAGAGAGAAACATGTCAAATATGTCTTAAAACCACTAACACTCACTTCACAGTAGTTTAAAATCATTTCTATGTAAAATTAAAGCTTTCCCTAATATAGAGAGTAATGAACTCCCTAGTGCCTATCAGTTAACCAAATAATCGCTAATTAATGGCTACGATTATTTAATTTTTTCTACCCAGAGACACCCATCTCTCAACAATCCTAAACTATAATGAAGTCAATCTCAAATATCATGTAATGTAATTCAGAATGATCTCATATGTTTCTAAACAGAAAGGTCTACTGTTAAACACAAAACACAACATCATCAGCATGGTCGTGCTCTACAAAGATATTTATAAAATTATTTACTTTTGGTGACTTGCTATTTCTTTTATCACTTGTAGGTATCCCATTTTATTTTAGCTCAGATATTCTTTTCTAATAGTTGTAATGTATATAACACCAGAAGATGTTAGAATGGAAAAACATTTGAAAATTGTATAATTCACCTCTTATTTTGCAAATAGGGAGCAATGAGAATAAAATGATTTGCTCAAGGCTTTACAATCATTTGTGGAACAAACTCAGATAAAACCATGAGTTTTTTTTAATAAATTAAATGCATTTTCAACATTATTCTGCTTCTTCTTTAGGTATTAATTTACTTTAGATTAAAAATCTTACTAAGCCCAATAAAATCCTCTGCCTACTTTTAACTCTAGGTAATGGAAGGGTTATTTATTTATCCTGCAAATTGCTAAAAGGATTTCACCTGTTGTCTTGGAACTGAACATGACTCAGCTCTGGGGGACATCACAGGACATGTCTCAGGAGCCACATTCTTTGCATTCTTTGGAGTTTAGCATTACTTAGGTTTTAGAAAGTCACTACATAGGCCATGCTGTTTCTATAAATTATTGTTTTTACTTTTGTTGCTTTTTGCTTAGACTAACTCTCTCCTCTGCTCTCTCTATTTCTCTTTTCTCCCTCTAAACTCATTTTTAAAAGTTCATCTCAAGCATCAGCAGGAAAGGTAACCAGCGCCTTAGTCCCAGGCTTCATCATACCCTATTTCTTGGTGCTATATTAGCATCATAGTCTATCCTCATTAAGGTTATAAACTTTAAAAATTTTTGTTTACTTCTGGTTTTTGTCTCACCCATTCGATGTCAACCCCACTTTAAAAGGAAAAAGAAAAACATAAAATTGGGTAATCTAGAAGGAAGAAATGGCTGGATCCTGAGACTGGGGAGGGTCTAGAGAGGAGCACAGATGTGTGAGCTGTGTTTTCAGATGAGGGTGAAGCTGAAGAACCCATACTGGCACTATCTGTCTCTTCTCCAGTGAGAAAAATGGAAGCTGACATCTCAGGGCAATTCTTTGTCAGAAATATACATCTGCATGAAGAGAAGAGAGTTAAAAATTTAATCTGCAAAGCTATTTAGAGAGTGGATAGGCCTTGACAGGCCTCCCAAATGTATTACAAGAACAAGAAGAGGAAACTTAAGGAAAAAAAAGCTGTTGCAGCAAGCAGAATGAAACTAAGCTTTCTTGACAGAATCAGTTTGCCAAACAACTTTAAAATTGTACTGTCTTGTAGTTTTTTTTTCTTTTTTTTGTCTTAAATATACTCTAATTTAAATGTCTGGAAGAAACTTTTTGGATCTGCATGGCATCTTCAAAGAACTTTAGACAGGTGTGGTGGCACAAGCCTGTTTTTCTAGCACATGGGATGTTAGGGAGAAGAGCAAGTTAGAACTTAATCTGAGCAACTTAAAAAAAAAAAAAACTTGTCAAAAAGTTAAATCAATAAATAAAATTATTTATAAAATAATTTTGACATGAGTTAGACTTGAAGTCTTGGGTTCAAATGCAGTACTGAAAGAGAAAAAAGATGCAATGATATGCAACATATCATGCTATTTGGGAAAAGACACAGATGCATACATGCAGAGTTTAAAAAATATCAAGTTACAAGCATAAAGTGGAACAAAATTCAAGAGGTATCTTGATAACCTGGTTCACCTTACATCTATCACCTTACAACTAAAATATTGATTCATGGGAATGTGAGAGAAAAACATTGGAATTCTTTTCTGAAATAACTGGAAATTAAATTGCCAGCCAGATGACAGTTTGATGTCACTTTGTGCCCTCTGTTCCATTGTGTTTTTCTCATGGATTCAGAAAGTTTATCCCCAGTATCCTACTCCTTTCTCTTGATTGTTATAGCAAAGTTTCTTGGGATTGTGTTTCTTCTTTTAAATGCATATTTATTCCCACTGAATGGTAAGATAAATACAAGTAGACATATTACAAGTGCTTCTTGGGGTAGGTAAATCATGACTATCAAACAATTTAGAAAATAGAGTACAAAATTATATAAACTTTTTGACAGAAAAACAATTGTAAAGTGAAACACAGCTCTTATCAACTAGTTTTAGTCTTTAAAAACAATTCTTGGCACAGCCAATATTTGTTTCAACTCTAATTTTTATGCATCTGACTAGGACTCAGCTTGGGCAAAAGTATGCAGCTGACTGGAGCAGTATCCTTTCCATTAATATTGTACAGAAATTTTTCCATTAAAGTCTTAACATCTACTGAAGCATAACTTTTAAGGTCTAACATGTAAGTCTATCTTAAAATGTTCTTTTAAATGTTTAATATCTAGGACCTAACCATGGTTTCAGATTTTCCTTTAAAGTATAAACTTGTTAAATATAAATTCTGATCCTTTGGCCTTTAGTCCCATCATACTCACTTTTCTTAACATATCCTGCTTGGTAGCATGTTCTGAGCTATCTTGCACTCTGTTCAAATAAAATACAGCCAAAGAAATAAAGGTGCATCATGTAGCAGATATGGGCTACTTATTTTCTCCCTCCTTGTTCTGTGTACATGTCAGCAATGTATTCATACTTTGCATTTTCTACTAGGTGAAAAATTATCTGTGGTCAGAGGCCTTACTTTGGCTAGGGAATTGTGATTCATATCTATGAAGAAGCTATGAAGCAAAGCATGATTTTCCATGTTCCTTTTTCTTCTGTGGAGATTTCAGAAACTTGTACTGAGATGGACATTCTGTGAGGCTTGGCTTCTAAGTACTGCAGCATACAGTCCTCCACACTTTTCCCAACCTTTACTGATGACATCAGCTGGCCACTTAGTCTAAGAGAGAAATGGATTTTGTATTAAGACATGGATATTTAGGAGTTGGCATGGACTCATAACACTGAAATTGGATGACTGTGTTTTCAGGTGCATGGAGTGCCAGTTAATCGAATTGTGGACTGGAGTGCATTCGGAGGGTCCTGGAGAGGTGACTCGATGGTAAGAGCACTGACTTCGTCCATGACTTAGCCAAATATGGACTCTGGCTTCATCTTTTGGGTGCTCTTCCCAGTTCCCTGCTTCCTGAATACCACAAAGTAAGCTGTCTTTTCCCACTGTGCCTTTCACCATGATGTTCTGTACCCAGCCCTGTGGGCCCATAGACTATGGAACTGGCTGACCAAGGAATTTGAACCCTGAATGCAGAATACCAATATATCATTACCTCCTGCAAGACCCAGAAATGGAAAAGTTGACAAACTGGAATGTAGTTCATAGGACGACAATGAATTTTATCACACATTTTTCCTGAATCTCTGAATTTGTGAATTTTTAAGTGGTACACCATATAGATTAACTTTTGAACAGTTCCATTAGAGTATTACTTACATACCTTGTAGTTCATTTAAGTGTATAAATCAGCAGTTCTTAATAAATTTATTGAGTTATACAACCATCAACAGTCTAAAAATATAAACTTTGTTCACTGTCACTCTGAAACATTTCAAACCCTAACCACCATTAATTTCTTCTTTCTATCTCTTTTTTAAAAATTCATATCTTTATTAGTACATTATGAATACATGTCATCATCACATTCAACACTGAGAGTTTGTATCAGAATATGACACAACTTGATTCTCATTTCCCCCTCCCCACTGCCCTGCAACCCCACCTCCTGTATACATAAGCTTTGTTTCCTTTTTTCTTCATTACTATCACATTAGTTTTCCCCTTGTTAATAACCCCTAAATCCTCTTTCCTTTTAAATATTTTCTATTTCACAATATCAACTATATATACTAGAACTCACTTACATCTTCATTTTCTCATGCCAGAGAAAAAATACAATATTTATATATCTATGACCTGTTTATCTCACTTATGAGGATGTCCTCATAAGTACTATTTTTGCTGATCTGCCTTTCCTGGGCATATTTAATATATGCATCACAAAATATATGACAATTTGTAACTAACTTTTCCACTTATCCTTATTGTAGTAGAGTTCAGCCAGTCACTTCTCTTTATTGCTAAATAGTATCACGTCGCATAGATGGTCAAATTTTGTTTATCCTTAATCTTCCTTCTCTCTCTCACCTTTTTCCCTCCTCCCTTTGCTTTTCTCATTTTCATTATTGTTACTATAATCAATCTTAGCTCACATTATGGAATATAGTGTTTATATTAATGAAGCCTACTAGGTTCTTGAACATGATATATCTTTATTATACATATTTTGCCTTCTCCTCTCACTTTTTTCCTTGGACAACCTCTTTATTGCAAAACATCCACATTTTTCCATCTTTTATTATTTTATCACATATTATTGTCTTTCTTTGTACTTCATCTCAATGAAATGAGAGATACCATGTGGTATTTGATAATATTTTTAGGTGTACTTAGTTTGCTATATCTCATTGCTCATTCTTTTTTTTTTTCATTAAGTTTATTTCTATAGTTCGTATATACATAATGATCACATTCAAAACTTGGAAGTTGAACTTCTACAGGACGTATCTTGCCTCACATTGTTCCATTCTTCTGCCCTCCCATAAACCCATTTCCTCTTTCTTATTTACAAGAGATTTGTCTCTATTTTATCTTTTTTCCCCCCTCATTTAAAAAAATCTACCTTCTTTCTTTTCCATCTTCCTTTTCCTTGTGCTCCTTCTCACTGGAACATTTTTACCTATTTCATAATATGTACAATTTACTTTTTCCTTATTTACACATCAGAGAAACAATGCAATATTTACATGTGTGCCCAGTTTGTTTCACTTGAGTATGGTCTCTAGGTGTACCCATTTAGCTATTAAATGTCTCATTTACCCTTCTTTAAAACTAAAAAGTAACCGTTGTACAAAAAACCCATATCTTCTGTATCTGTTCATTCATCTGTTCATATGGACATCTGGATTGTTTCCAAGATTTAGTTATTCCAAACTGTGCCACTATAAACATGGGTGTGAATGTATATTGTGACACGTTGCTTTTAATTCTTTTGGGAAGCTAGCAGGGTCAAATGGGACTTCTACTCCCTGTTTTTTGAGGAAAATTCACATTGGTTTCCACAGTGGTTGCACCTGTGTATCCTCCCACCAACACTAGAGAATTATTCCTTTTCCTGACAGACCCTCGAGAATTTGTTGCTGACTGATTTTTTGATAGCAGCCAACTTTTCTGGAGTGAGATGGAATCTCATTTGAGTGAGATCTCATTTGCATCTCTTGAATGATCAGTGATGCTGCACATTTTCATGTATTCATTTTCTATTTTTAAACTCATATCTCTTGAAAGTTTTGACGTCTACAGCCATTTGAACATACCATATTTTACAGGATGAGATTACAAATTATCTTCTAAACTATGCCAATTTGAGAATCTAAGTGGCTTTATCTATTGTAATACTTAGACAACTAGAATAAATTGAGGCTTTTCTACACCATTTGGAACAGAAAGTGGTTTTGTGTGTGATACTAGCCCTCACATTCATATGAGCATGTCTTTTACTTTTCTTTTTGTTAACCTACATGATGGATTTGTATCTTATACTTAACAAGGTAATATGAATACACATATTGTATTGTGTTGGGTCTATTTCTTTGGAATGAGAAAATAATTGATGTTTTAGCAAAGAAATACTGGTTTTATAGTGTTCTATCTTGTTATTCTTGTTAAACTGAGGTAGAATTCACTACAGCATTTGTGTTTCAGATTATAGCTACAATTTAAACTTTTTGTGTATACTGTATCAATTTTATTCATCTTTCTACACTCCAAAGTGCCTTCTAACCAGTAGTATTATAAATGTTACCCTCCTTGTATGAAACAGTTCATGTTAAGAGTGCTTAGTATAAAAGCACACCAAGAGGGATAGTCTTTAGATGTTAGGGATTGAGCTTCTATTGCAAACTATGTCAGGCCATTTCTCTTCTAATAACTTTCTTTTTTAAAATTTTTTTATTTTAAAAATCTTTATTGGTACATTACATAAATGCATCATGATTGCACTCCATAATGGGGATTTGTACCAGTATAAGACACAACTTATTTCTCACTTTTTCCCATAGCCCTACCCACCCTACCACCCCCCTATATACATAAAATTTGTTTCCTTTCTTTTTTGTTATCAAATAAGTTTCTTTTTCTTTCTCCATTCTTAGCTAGTCAAACAACCAAACAGAATCACCTCAAAGTCTTCAAAAGTATTGGCCGTTAGAAAAAAAAAAACAAAAAACTCTTATTAATTGGAATGTTCATTTTGATGAATATAAAAGGTCAATCTGACAAGTTCAAAAGCTAGACTTTGGCAGAGTACCTCCTAGAAAATAATTAAACAAATAAAATCGTAAATAAACAAAAACACCTGTTACTGGCTTGGAAGAGGAGTACTGAGCCCCATATTCTCAGGCTAATTCACCCTCTGAAGTAGCTAGTTTTGCTCAGAGAACAAACAAGTCTCGGCCTCTGAAGAACAAACAGTTGTGAGAGCAAGAGGGAAATATGCTCTCCACTTTGAATACACAGGAGGGCAGTTTCTTCTTGAATCCTTGAGGCGCATGGAAAGTTGACCCTCAAATGGTTGCCTAGGTCAGCAGGACCTAAGGTGATCCTTAGGCTGAGGTCTGGTCAGGGAAGTTAAAGCAGCCTGCAGGCACTTTCAATTTAAACAATGATATCCTCCAGACTAAGGATAAGAGAGCATGCCTGCTGGTGTCCACACTCTGCCCCTTGTTACTTTATTCCTGTGAGTCTAGAATTTTCAAGAAGTCCCTTCAAGTGACTTTGAAATCCGAGTCTGACTACAGACTAATGTTCTAGCAATCCCAATCCATTCTTTGGGCTCTAGACATTAATTTATAAGAAGGCATGAGTTACAAATTGCTAAATTCTGTACCTCCTCTCACCATGAAGTCTATAGTCATACTTTTAGTATCAAGTTAAGTGTGGAAGTTACTCTCTCTCATTACCACATGAATTTCCAATATATCCCTGGAACTGCCTTATGTCCCTGAGTTGATCTGAACTCTACTTTGAGAGATCTAAAAATCTTTCCCCTGGGTAGAAAACATTCTATATTTATTAACTGTCAAAGGGGGATATTTAAGGAATGACAAGGGAAACATTCTGAGATATCCCATATTGATTACAAGTGTTAGAGGATACAGGGTCAGAATAATGGGGAAGGTTTATAGCTATAGGTTTCCAAAGAAGAAAAGCTTTTCCACATTTCCAAAAAATATAAAAACTTTGCACCAGGGATTAAGCTCAGTGGTTCTGGGGGTCTGCCTTGCAAGTGCAAGGACTGGAGTTCTATCTCCAGTAACACAACGCTGGGTGTGGTGACTCATGCCCAGCAGCAATCAGCACCACATATCACAGTGCCAGGCATGGTGGCTCACTCCTGTAATCCCAGCACTCGGGAGGCAGAGGCAGGAAGATTTCTGTGATGTGAGTTGGAGGCTGAGCTCAGGGCCAGCCTGAACTACAAAGAGAGATCCTGTCTCAAAAACCAAATGCATACATATATATATATATACATATGTATAAACTTTAACTCCTGTATTGTTATGAGATCCTAGATGCCGCCACATCTTGGTTATAATTCAAACCAATCCAGGAGAAACCAGTTTTATCACCCCATGGACAGCCCTCCAATCACAATGCTTTCCTTACTTCACAGAATTCAACCCTTATTACCTATAAGAAATGTAGGTTCCATGTAAATATTCAACCTTCCTCATGGTTATGTTACAAGAAAATCTCTTATATGTAGTCCAGTAAATACTTACAATGGCTTCTGAGACTTGCAGTTAAAAGTTATGGGAAACTCTTGCTACTTAACATTTATAAGGCCTCCACAACTCCTTTTGTACTATAGATCTCATGCTTTGAATAGCTTTGGGTTAGCCTGAACCTCTACTTCTTTTATATTGTGTGAATTACTTTCATGTTTCTATCATGGATAAAAAATGAAAATAAATCATATGTACTTTTATTGTCTCCATTCCTGATGAGGTAAACTAGAACATTCTTTTGGCTAAGACTTTATGATTTTAACTGGTTCTCCAAGTGTGTTTGAAACTCTGTAGCGGTTTTTTTTTTTTTTTCTTACAAATTCTCCACATTTTGACTTCTATGTCTCTGGTATTTTCTGAATCTCCTACTCATAATTCTGTGATTATATTCTCTAAGGCTCTGGTAATAATTCTTTTCCACGCCATTTTATAGTTTTCTCTATGAAATATTATGTTTCTTTTTTTATGTAATGAGGTAACATACTTTGCGGAATTCAAGCAACATATTATTGTTAGGTAAATGAAAATCTCTCAAGAAGATGTTGTACAGAAAACCAAGACTGTGTATCTCAATAAGTTTATAGTTTTTTTCCTTAGTATTGAAAAAACAAGCCATTGACCTCCATATGACATTCATTAGTAAGTTGTTCTTTAGGAGAATGTTATACAAAATATAAATGAAGATGACAGACACATACCACAAGGCCAAGTATTATCATAGGACAGAAGTGTGGATGCTGAGATTGAAATAGGATATGTGCGTCAGGAGTGGAAAGTGGATCACTGCACTCAATGTAGTGTGATGTTTCCCATATTCTGTGAAACATGGAAAGTTAATTTGTAGTAATGAAGTGCATCTATGACTAAGCGTGTCTTTCTCTTCTGTCTGCGCTCATCATTATATAAGACATTTCTACAAATATGTACGTATATATACATATATGTACATATATGGAAACTGTTGACATGAATGTCAGTGTTAATCAGTTTCTACCTTCCTGATGGAATGTGGCAGGTCCTGAGCTCATAAAAACAAATAGGAAGTAGTGGTAGATAATTATTTATTGTTACATGCATTATTTTATTAACTCTCATTATCCTTCCAGCTGTACCATATGGCGGTGTCTATGCCAAGTATTAGAAATAGTAAAAGCAAGGTTCATTTTTTAAAAAACAAAGCTTATTACCTTCTATAGAGACATAAGAATTTATTTATTTTTTAAAGAGTTATTAAGGATTTTATATGTATTAAATATAGTGTGGAATGATGAAAATAAAAGAAATATATGGTTTGTGACTATTAAGGGCTTCCAATTTGGGTCATATAAGAGAGGAGGAAAAAGGAATAGACCTATGAAACTACTGTTACAAAACAAGGTGTACATTAGTAGAGTCTTGCAAAGAATTATGCACATTAAATAAGTAAGAGTACATCCCTAAAAAAACCTGCAATAGAAACGCTAAGATAACTTTGAACTAAAAATTCTCTTACTAATTGTTTTGATATTATTTACTTCATCAGGATTGACAGTTTTTATAAGGAAGCCATTACACAAGGTTTCGTGGTTGAGGAAAAATTTGTAATAAAAAGTCGCTCTTAAGATGAAACTTGGCAATCTTTATTATTTTGATTAGGAGGAGGTTTCCAAGAGGGAAGAAGTTGCAGGTTAGAAGATCATCATAAATCAAGTAGCTTTTCAACTAAACAGACATGTGATCAGGAGAAATTAAAAAAAACCCAAAAAAACAAAACAAGGTTTATCTGGGGTTGATTGAGCCTTCCCTTAATCCCAGCTACCTAAGAGGCTGAGACAGGAGAACTGCAAGTTAGGGCAATTCAGTGAGAATTTATCTCAAAGTAAAAAATAAAAATGAGCTAGAATGCAGTTTGGTTTCAATCCTTGGTACCACTAAACATAAACAAATAACACCACCAACAAAAACATTACATTTAAGATGGTTAAGATGTTGGTTCAAATGTAATGTGGTAGCTTCAGGTCCAGGTAGAGGAATTTATACTTGTTACAATATCTATTTTTAAACTTAGATACCCCAATGATGTCCAGAAAGTGTTGATGTTGGAGTGATTGTGCTATGCTCTGAGGACAGCTTAAAAAGAAAGAAAACTTTACCCCCAAGTTTAGAGTGTAAATCATGGTAGATAAGCAAAATAAGAAATACAACAACCTGTCATAATATGAAAACAAAGAAAACCTAGAATCTGTGGGAAGAAGTCAAGATTGATAAAACTTGATTTTTATTTTTATTTCTTTTATTAGTAAGTGTTTGTAATAAATAATGATTTAGTTCTTCTTGGGGAGTTGGTACATGTACAGAAGATATCTTAATTATTTTTCCATCTCCTCCCACCTCCCCATCTCTTAATCCCTTTCTCTTTTGAGTGTTGTGATCATGTGACTATTCCAAACCACAGATATTGCCTAGTCTTAGCAGGTTATGCTGGAAATAGGTGATGAAGTTTCTTCTCCAAAAATGGGATTAAGGGCTTTCATAAAAGGGCTTTATGGAAGGAATTCCTTCCTGCATTCCTTGCTTTCACTCAGAGAATACATAGATTGAGGCTCCATCCTGCCTCTCGAAGACTCAGAATTTAAGGTGCCATCCTGGGAGAAGGAGGACCAGGCCTCAGCAGCCAGCACCTTAATTTAAATTTCCCAGTGTTCAGAGCTGTGAGAAGGAAAATTTCTACTCTTTCTAAATGACCCAGTACTTGACAGAGCAGCACAAATAAAGACAAAGTGTATGCCAGCTGGACGCTGAGAATGTGGTGATAAAGGAGGGCTAAGAGAGTAGGTTGAGAGCTCTGTAAGCAAAGAAAACAATAGGAAAAGAAATCAGACAAGATCCTGACTCTCTGGGAGAAGCTGTGAGTAATTCTAACATGCTGCAAATTAGGTTTTGTTTTTTATTTTATTTTTTACATTCTGAGAAGAGGAAGGAGAGTAGTGATGATGGGCAGTAGGGCCAGTAGGTACTACTGAGATTTATTTTGTACCCTTAGCACAGAGTTGAAATGCTCAATATGAAAGACTATGATGCTCATTTGTGTTTTACAAATAATGCTAGACAAAATGCAAAAAATATAGTTGGAAAGCTCAGATCAAGCCAGGATTCAGGACAACTAGATAAAGGAATAATACACTAATGGTGGAATAATAAAAACAGAAATTTAAGAGACATAAAGTAAATAACAAGATTTAAAGAGGATAAGAAAATGGAAAGCAATAGGAAAATTACATAGTATCTCTCTTGGGTGACTGGTTAAATGGTAGTGACATTAGAAAGTCTTATAGAAAACTTCACTGGACTCAGTGAAGGATCCCAAATCTATGCAGTTATGGAATATCTGTTCCCAACAAATGTATTTGGTGTGAATTATAGACATGGAAGATATCCCTGGATAAAAACACAAGATCTAGATCATCATTTTCCAAGTAGAGTAAAAACTAAGCCATTGAAGAAGATGACATGAAGCTAGAACAATTATATATATGAATATATATATATATGACTATACTCTGTATATATAGAGGACTATACTCTATCTATATATAGAGTATATATACTCTCTCTATATATACTATATATATAGGACTATACTCTGTGCACCAATTATAAATTAATGATGAGCTAGAAGAGCAGTATAAAAGTTCAGTCATATATTTTGAAATAATGTTGTTACATATAGAGGAAAGTTGTTAAGTTTTTTGTATGTGTGGACTTTTCAAAGTATTGGTTAATATCTACTTAAAGTATACACTTTAATTATCATTCTACTTTATTAAAATACTGCTTTTCTGCAAATGACTTTGCAGTGAGTTTTCTTTCAAATTTATCTTCCAAAATTATAAAATAGTCAATATGATTTTATTTCATAGGGAAATTTTGTAAATGGGCAGGATAAATGTGGAAAATGACACAAATAATTAATGACAAAAATATATGAAACTTCTATGGATCAGTGATCTGATGTTACCAAAAAGTGAGAGAAATGCTTTGAATTTGCTAGTTATTTAAACTGCAAGATGAAGGGACTTTGTTTTCATTTGAAATGTGAAAAGGTATTTTGGAGAATGAGTTCTGTACTTTCATGATTTTTAAAAAATGCTTTACTAAAGTATGAAATAACAACAATCATTAATCCAGTTAGAGAAAATCATTGCAATAAACATCTATTGGTTTTGCCAGTCAGTATGCACACAACTGTATTCAGCAAACATTTCCTTTTGCAAGCTTCCCTTCCTCTGGAGTAAGAGTTACAAGGTGTAATTGATATCCCACTCCAGAGATGTGCCCCATTGAAATGATGCAATCAGTTAAATCTGTCTCCCGGGAGCAATGATCCCAGTGAGGTCTTTCTGTGTGACCCAAACTGAAAGGAGAGTTAGATGCGTTTCCTGGAAAGAAAGCACTGTTTTCTTTTCTAAGAGTAATTAGTGAGCCAACGATGGGGGATGATGAAGTAGGAAGACATGAGAGGTAGAATGGGTCCGTCTGCTTTGCTTTCATGGAGAAGACCTGGGGCTTCTTTGTGGCATCACTTTGTGGAGTCGCTCCATGAGGAGCCTACTGCAGGAGGAAAGGGAAAGTCCTAGATCTTTATGAATATGCTTAAGTTTCATTTACTCTGTATTTCCAAAGACATGATCAAATTTAGTTGAGAATTAATATTCTTTGTTACTTAGTACTAGTTTGATCTTTAATAAAACTGGAGTTTACTAATATAAGTACAACATATCTGTAGTGATGAGATAATTCTAGATTTTGAATATGAAAAAGAAATTGTGACTAAGTCTATCTAGTACTTTAATGAATGTAAATAATGTTATACTTTTAAAAGAAATGTCATGTAACACAATGGAATGGAATGCAATGTAATGTAAAATCAGAAAAAAAAAGTTCAAATAGTTAGGAGAAGAGGAGGTGTGGAGGAAAGGGAAGGAAGGAAGGAAGGAAGGAAAGTATACGAGAAAAGGAAAAACAGAAACACAGCTCTTGTAATAGAGAGACGTACATGAGGCTGAAGGGAGGCAAGGGGGACAGGGAAAAAACAAGATCCAAGATACATCTTGTACAGTTACAAATTCCAAATGATGAACATGGTTATCATGTGCACTTAAAATATACCAGTGAACTTAACTGGAAAAAAGAAATGCTGTATAATTAAATTATAATCAATATATCACTAAAGAGGCTGTAAGTACCCTTGGTTGTATAATCCAAGCCAAGAACTTGGAAAATTGGTGTAATCTGATGCAGAAAATTTCACATGCCTATGTATTTCATTTTATAGTTTCTCCAACTGGCAAATTATACAAAGTGCTGTGAGAGAAAGGGGAATGTAATGACTTTTTATAAGTTCCCTTTATTTATTGAAGAAACACATGAAAATCATCAGAAAGTCTTACATGGAAAACAGTAGGGTAACAGTGCAGATTTTTATATCTTATTAGGCAAATTCTTCACTTCTTTGGCCTTGGTCATACTTATGTAAAGTGACCTGTGGGTTTAGCCCACTCTGCAAGGGAATCATTCTGGGATACCAGAGACTTCTCTGTATTTAAAGCATTAGCTGTTTATATTGGGGAAACTTTCGGGCCATGTGTTTTGTCATAGGCAACAGAGAATTACAATAATTTCAAAAGAGAAGAGAAAGACAGAAAATTCTTTGTTGCTAAAATAGAGCTTTGAGAAGCAAGTCATTGACTCTCACATGCCAGCTATCAAAAGTACCAAGTCAATGTCGCACAAGTACAAATAAATATTATACCTATGACTGTCACCCTAGAAAAGTGGTGGTTATTCTAATTGAAACTGGTATACCCTTCTCATAATACATACTTTATGATATGTCTTTTATTTTTTGTCAGCGTATACTTTAGTACATAATGTTTACATTCCTGGTATGGAATTCGTACATATACATGACACATATTAGTTCCTTTCCTTCTCATTTTAACCCCCTTCACATTTGAGAAAGATCTATCTCCCTACTTTCTATTACCTGTCATTAATTTTGCTCCTTTATTTATAATTTGGGTTTCTTCTGTAAGAAAAACCATGTGATGTTTAAGCTCGTGTCTGATTTGTCCTTTAATATACTTAAAAGAAAGTCAGAGATAACCAAATTATACATGTAAATTAACATAGTACAATAATCTAATTATGATCACCAAGGTAAATTGGAAAAAACATGAACATAAATATTTTAATATATAATAAGTTAGTCTTATCTGTTTTAGAGGGTATATTAAGGTGGTCGGATGCTGTCACAGTTTGAATGCCCCCCCAGAGTCTACCTGAGTGTCTTGAGAACCTAGTCCTCAGCATCACAGTGCTGAAAATGTGGATCATTAAGGGGTGGCCGGGCCTAGAGGGCTGAAGCCCACGTGAATGGCTTATTGTCTTTACTGTTGCAAGATGTCAACTATCAGGGAAGTATTTCCAGATGAAAGCATGGGATCTTAACCTTTCTCCCCTAACTTTCGCACATCTTCTGCCCTTCCACTTGTCAGCTTGGGTTAAGATTGCAAAGGCCCTTCTCTGACATGGACTTCTCTATTTTACTCCTAGCCTCCAAAATTCTAAGAGATGAATTTCTATTCTGTACAAATACTCCTGGATCCAGTTATGTTTTTCAGAGCAACACAAAATGGACAAAGATGATCAAATAAAGTCAGGGTTGCAAGAGGTATAAATATAAAAACGTAATGGAATAATTATGGATGGTAAATCAATTACTGTTGCATTATTGCCATTGGTTTCAAAGCAAGTAAAGTCTAGTGGTCACTGGATTTTCATTCATGAAAGTTTCAGGTTATTAAATTTCAATACATCAAAGTTGTAGAAATGTTTTCTATTTATATGTAAAACAATGTTTGGGCCTAGACAGATATTTATGAAATGATTTTTAACTTGGTCTGTTATTTGTAATTTATAACAGATGTTGCAGAAATTTTCATTATGTGAATATATTACACCCACTGACTCCCAGTAACACCCCTTAATAATAACAATGACAAAACTTCCTACTCATACGTCTACTGCTCATAGCTTCAATGCCATTTTTATAATATAATTCATGACTACAAATCACATGATTGTGAAACTCTATATAACTGTGTCATGTAAAAAGCTGAGTGAGGACTCAGAACAGGGTTATTGCTTCTATTGTTAGCAAACATGATTCATACCAATAAAATCTTTGAAATTGTTTCCATACACACCTACTTGTCTTCTCTGAAAGCTTTTATTTATTATTTTGAATGAGAAGAACCAAATAACAAGTATAAGGTATTTGGGTTCATGCATGAAATTTCAGGTAAAATTTTTATTTTGAAACTCAAGTATCTCTTCTTTTACTTGCTGTGTTATTTGTTAGAGAGCCTGGTATGTTCTTGGAGTCAAACATGTGATTCCAGGAATGGCTTTTATTTTGGAACTGGGTTGTGCAGAGAGCTGTTACTACATGCGGGGTGTGCCAGTCTGATCAATAGCCTGATGAGGCATGTGTGGCCTGCACTGCCCAGCCCCACCATTTTCACCCTAATTAGCAGCTGCTCAAAGATGGGAAACAGGTGCAGATCCAGGGCCAGACCAGGAAAGTCTGCCTGTAATTAACAAGGAAAAAAGGGTCAGATATTGGGAAGAATATCAAATCGGCCCACTGGGGTTAGCATGCTGGCCTCAAAGGCATAGTCACCTGAGATCTTAAGCATGCTAATGTAAATTATGCAAGCTTTCAAACATTGTGGCTGCATAATCAGTTGGCAGAGTAGAAAATGATTTTTTTTTTCAAGAGAGTAGGGGAAAAAAAGGCATCTGCAAAACTTATTTTTCCTCATGATGTTGTAGAAGTTGGAGAGGGGAATATAGGTAAGAAATACTGACATTTTGTGGGTGGCAGTCATGGGTTACTTAAAAGTTGTTAACCAGTTAAGATTCTTCAAGAAATAGGTAGTTTGGAGGCTAATCAAACAATCAGATTGTTTAGAGAATTATGGACTCAGATATTTGGAAGCAGACACATTATGCAGATGTTGTTATGCATAATATATTGGCTTTGGTAACTGATAATTATTTCAATTACTCAATATAATGTAGTCCATTTAGGACTACAAAGGACTTATTAAGGACCAGACTAAGCTTGGTGAAGGTAAAAGTGAAATTCCTGAGTAAGTGATGAGACACAAGGCAGTGCACCTGGTTCAGATCCTAGCTTGAGAAGCCACGTTTTCTACACCAGAATGTCCTTTCTGTTCCAATGGATGGAGGTTACAGTTCTGACAAGGCCCTGAGAAGACTTTACATCTGGTCCTTTTTAGCATTTAGGCTTTCAGTAAAGTCTCACCTGCTTGATGCCAAATTTCCCAGGCTGGAAGCAAATTTCATATTTTTAGTTGAGCAACTGGTGGCAGTTTTTAGGCCATGTTGCTAAATTAGTGTCATGGTAACAACTCCAATGCCTCAGATGTTTATAACAAGCAAGATTTGTTTCTCATTCAAGGGTCATTCTGAGCTGGTCATGGGCTTCATATTGACTCTACTGCAGTTCTTGAATTTGCAGAACACTCCCTCTCAGGGACATGTCTATCTTTTCATGGAGGAGATGATAAAGCAGAATGAGTGAGGGTTCTCCATCTCTTCTGTTCATCTCGCTCTTGTGAACAACAACATAAACAAGGTAGGGTTCTTAATGCTGCTTTGGGAAGGGGGAGTGAAAAGGCTGAAAAAAAAAATCAAGCCTACTGCAGTGACTGCAGTGAAATGCACAGGAATTTTTAGAGCTAAATCTTCCGGTAGTGTGCATACGGGTACCAATTTGGATAGAAGAGTGCATTTTAATGTTAGAGCTAAATAAAATATTACTCCCATTTTCTTTCAAATATTTACTATGTATCAGACCCTTGGATTTGACTTTTTCTCTCATGGCAACCCTGAAGCCTTGAGGTTATCATTCCCAGCTTATGGAAATCATGGCTCCGAGACTTTGATTCGCTCAGTGCTCCACAGCCAAACCAGCGGCAGCGCTGGGTTCCCACCGAGCTTTGTCACGGAACGCACTTTCTCAGACACTACCGTCCCTTTGAAGATGTGGCAGGCCTGGCGGGCACCTTCTCCCAGGGGCTCTTAACAAAATCTGTTGCATCTGTCACATTGTGATTCGGAGATGACTGGGGACATGGGAGGACGCCTGTGCCGCCTGGAGAGCATCAGCCGGTGACTCTTGGGCTGCGTGCTGTGTGCTTGAGGACATAGCACAGGAGACAAAGCTTCAGTGTCGATCAAATCCAAAGCCTCTCAAGGCCCCTCTACAACCATGTGCCGACATCAGTTTTCTTTTTAATACTGGGCCTATTGACACTCTGCACTGGATCATTACAGCATTCATGTGTGGAGGGACTGCTTTTAGATATTTATAAGTGTCCTAACCTATGTCAATTAGATGACAATAGCAATCTTCTCTCAGTTCTGAAAACCTAAAATATCTCCAGACATTGAGGAATGTCCTTTGGTTTTGTATAGACGTGCATAACAATCCTTCATAACTGAATGATGAAATGGGTATAGAATTACACATAGTACTGGACATGTAAAATTCATCTTATTAAAATCCTCTTGGTGTGTCTTATACAGTCATCATCTATTCTTTAAATCAATTGATTGATCATTTGTTATATGCTGGCACTGTGCTGATTTGTAGGGCAGGAGATGTAGGAAGATGAATAAGACCAGCAGGTCTTCACTGAGTGTGTTACATAACTCTGAAACCATAAGGGAGCTAAAAAAGTAGAAAATCATTAAAGAGTTTAAGTTATCTGAATGAGCAAAAAAGAAAGATTAGTAAAGGTCGTTAACATAATTAAGTAACAGTAACCAAGTTGGAGCAGATCTGGGTAATGGAAAGAAAAGAATGCTGCTAACTGGTCATCCCAGTCCCTCCAGAAAAACAACCACTAGAACTATATCATCACAGAACATATCTTCATATAAAGGATTTAGAAATCAGTGAAGTTAAATCTATAGAGTTTTTTAGCCTCCCCTCAAGAATTGGAACTGAGATCTGTTAAGAAATATCATAAAGTGGGCTGGGGATTTAGCTCAGTGGTTCCGGCATCTGTCTTGCAAGTGCAAGGACCCAGGTTCAATCCCTGGATACCACACACAATACTGGGCATGGAGACTCACGCCCAGCAGCAATCAGTACCGCATATCACAGTGCCAGGCATCGTGGCTCATGCCCGTAATCCCAGCACTCGGGAGGTAGAGGTAGGAGGATTGCTGTGATGTGAGTTCGAGGCATGAGTTTAGGATCAGCCTGAAGTACAAAGTAAGACCCGGTCTCAAAAAAAAAAAAAAAAAGAGTTAAAAAATTCTTTAATTTAAGAAAATTAGAAACAAATGAAAAAAGAATGAGATATGAGATATGGAGGAGAGTGGAAGAAGAGAGAGAGAGAAGTGAGAGGTGAGAGAAAATAAGGGAGATGATGAAATAAGAAATAAAAGACAGAATTAGACCAGGGATCAATGTAATACAGCAGAAAGCAAAGCAAACTTGTCACAGGTATAGCAATCCAAATCACCAGAATGAAGGACAGTTGTGCAAAGAGATAGTACATCATCTCTAAAATGGGAGAAACAATCGTTATTACAAGAAAAGTTAAAAGATAGCCCATTATTTACTGTGAAGATACATTGAACAGTTTTACATGAGTGGTACATTAAGTACGCTCACACTTCTTATGAATTCTGCAACATATGTTTAACATAGAAGGATAGAGAGGACATGGTTTTATTTATTGAATTTTTACAAAACAATTTGAAAAAATTGATTATGAAGATTTGAGGTGGTGAATACTGAATGAGTGCATTTATATTAAAAAGGCCAATGCTAGAAAAAAGAATGAATGAACAAGATAGAAGAGATATTTTAAAGCAATAAATTAGCTGGGTTTTAAAAAATGAATAGAGTTTTTATGAAAAATTTTGAACCATTTAGCTATAGGAGAGAAATGCTAAATTCCTAGTTATGGCAGAAGATAAAAGAAAACATCCCAGGGAGATGGGGAGGTTTTGGATTGAGTTCCCTCCAATTCTGTTAATAGGCTCTCTCTAAATAATGTGAAAACTTTCTGTGTTGTGCATTTTTGCTGCTGCTGATGTTGAAGTTGTTTGGAAATTTGATGTCCTGGCATTACAACTTGATAGAACTTGGGTCTCCTATCTAGGTTTTTCTCATTGGTTTAAGATGGTACCTCTGTTTTAAAGAGAAATAACCTGGAGCTTTTTCTTTATTTTAGTGAGAGTCCAAGGCCCATAAAATATCAAGTGATATACTGAGTTATATTACCTTGCAGGGAGGAGATTCTTACTGGGAATCTGTGGATTAAAAGATTAATTCAGTAGTACTTAAAGTCCCCATGTATGTAAAAGATGGCTCTTTTAATTCTCCATTTTCTGTCATCATGAATATTCCTAAATATAAAAAAAATTACTTTTACTTTACATATATTCAAGTTTGACAGCTGAGTGACAATCCATTTTTTCTCCCTTGAACAGCTGTGAAATCTGAAGTCTAGACTGGACAGTGCTTTGTTTAAGGCACATAGTAGATTAAGCTGGGATTGTGTTTCTAGGTAATCATGAATTACAGCTACTTGTTTGTCTTACATTCAGCAAACACTGGGCTAAGCAAGTCCCTTATAGGACTAAAATCATCCCACTTGTGCTGTGCCTCACTTTGTCTATTATTAATAGGGAGAATCACAAAAGTATATCCTATAAACAAGAAGTAAGTAGAGTAGCATCTCTTAACATTTCAGTCAACAGCTGCACTCAATCTTCTTTTAAAATTCAGACACTCAAAATAGACAGGCTAAGATTTACAAAAATAGATTTGTCTGTCACTTCTAATTTTACATTTTGAAAATAAGTTGTGCTTCAATGAAAATTTGCAGATAGATTGA
>PVIR01013592.1:0-22896 GCA_004026965.1 Petromus typicus
GGATCTCATGGCCTTTGCACTGAGCTTCATCTCTTGTTCTTTTAATTTTTTTTCTTTTTTTTTTTTTTTGTTGTTGTTTGTTTTTTGAGACAGGGTCTCCCTTTGTAGTTCAGGCTGGCCGTGAGCTCACCCTCAAACTCACATCACAGCAATCCTCCTGCCTCTGCCTCCCGAGTGCTGGGATCACAGGCGTGAGCCACCACGCCCGGCACTGTGGTATATGGTACTGGTTGCTGCTGGTGTGAGTCTCCACACCCAGTATTGTATGTGGTTAACCAGCATCGAACTCTGGTCCTTGCGCTTGCAAGACAGGCGCCGGAAGCACTGAGCTAAATCTCTGGCCCTAATTTTTCATTTTGAGATGGTCAGGACTGTGCTCTGGGCAGTGGACATTTTTGCACAATTCTGGGGAGGAGGGAGACAATTGCATGGCTCCCATTTCTCAAGGGGGAAACTGAGGCACAGCATCACCTTGACAAAAGCCACGGAGCTGGGTTGGAACGTGGCACTGCCTGGTGTCAGAGTCTGCTGGCTGGGCTGTGGATCTCTTTCTCCCAGATGCTGAGGTCTCTGAGCCCAGGACCTGGGGACACAAGCAGGACAGAGGGCGCACGATCTCCCCACGAGCCTGACGGGCCCCCCAGGGGTCTGGTGTGGAACTCAGTGCCCCCCACAGAAATGCAGCAGGAAACACAGCCTGATCACAGGCTGCTGGCCATGGTCCCCTTATGCGTGCCAGGCTGGGGACCAGGTCTGAGCTCCCTAGCGTGCTGGGGCTGTGGCCACACAGCTGCCAGCTGTCTCTTCCCACAGCCATCGCTCAGCTGCAGGATCCAGGGAAAAGATAAGTTCTCTCTGTGCTCACACCTTCTCTGGGTACCCTCAGCTTTTCGGATAAAATCCACTTCCCTGCCTGCAGCCCACGGGGCCCTGCACAATCCACCTGTCCCTTTCCCACCTTGCCTCTTCCCTCTCTGCCCTTTTCACTGCTCTGGGCTGCCCCAGGGCCTTTGCACGGCTGTGCTCTCTACTAGAAAGGATCGCTCAGGGTCTTCAAAGCCAGTTTCTTCTCATTTTTCAGATGCCTCTGCCGTGAGGCCTTCCTGCCCTTCTCACTGCCCACCTGCCATCCCTACTATTCGGTTTCGGATTCCCAGCCTTCATCCTTCTGAAGTAATCGCACTGCTTCACATAACTTCATACAACTGTATCAGTCACCGTCTCCCCAGGTCCTGGAATAGGGCTCAACACCCAGCAGGAACTCGCTAAACTTCTAGACTAAAGGCTCAGCGAACTGAGTTCACCACTTGTCTTTATAGATAAAGTTTTATTGGCACCACAACCACGCCCACTCATTTGCATGTTGTTTAGGGTGTCTTTTGCCCGGTGACAGCAGAGAGAAGTGGTTTTGGTAGATATTATCTGTTTCTCCAAGCCCACAATATTTATCATTTCCCCCTTGTAGAAGTCTGCTGACTCTCGCTTGAGACAAAGGGAGATAAAAACAAAAGCAATGCCCAACAAGAGGTGAACAGATAAAGCAAACTTGGTATTCATGTACAACGGAGTACTACTGTGCCGTGAAGAAGGGTGTCTTCAAGTCATTTGTAGAAAATGGGAGTACCTTGGGATCAGAATGTTAAGTGAAATAAGTCAGTCACCACGAGTCTGAGGGCAGGCCGGCACACATAGTGAGTTCATCTGTTGGAATATTATACAACAAAGAAAGCAGCCATCCATATTCATACCAAGGCATGTAGGCTGATGAGCAGAGTATGGAATAGTTGCCATAGAAACCGTCTGGTCCACTTCTATCATATATTCAAGTCCCGATCTCCTCAGGTCACCTCAGGATGTGACCTTATTTGGAGACAGATAATCAACTTAAAATGATGTCTTCATGGGACAGTCCTAATCCAACAGGAATGATTTCCTGTTTTGTTTTGTTTTGAGACAGGGTCTCTCTTTGTAGTTCAGGCTGGCCCTCAGCTCAGTCTCCAACTCACATCACAGCAATCCTCGTGCCCCTGCCTCCCGAGTGCTGGGATCATAGGTGTGAGCCACCACGTCCGGCACTGTGGTATGTGGTACTGATTGCTGCTGGTCCTGAGTCTCCAGGCCCAGTCTTATTATGTGGTTACTGGGGATTGAACTCGGGTCCTTGCGCTTGCAAGACAGGCGCCGGAACCACTGAGCCAAATCCCCAGCCCCAATGATTTCCTGTTTTAAAAGGGGGATGTCTGGATGTTGACAAAGCTAGGATGTGTGACCATGGAGGCGGCATCTATCAGCCGAAAAGCAGGGCCTGGGTAGATCCTCGAGGAAATGTTGACATCGAGAACCAGCTACCCACTCTTTACTTTGGACTACCACCCTCTGCGGCGGTGAAAAATGAAAGCTGGGCATGGTGGTCCACAACTCTCATCCTAGCATTTGAGAGGCTGAGGCAGGAGGGTTGCCATGAGTTTGAGGCCAGCCTAGGCTACATAGTGAGACCCTGTCTCAAAAAATCAACCAGAAATAAATAAATCAGCCAGACAAACAAAACCTCCAAAATCTGAAGCCTTTCTGGCCCCGGGCATGTTGGCAAGGGGACTTTGAGCTACAACACAGCCCTGTAAACGAACCCCCCACACACACGGGGGCTTCGGCCTGTGGGTCAAATCCAGATGCTGAGTTTTCTTTTCTCTTTGTGTGGTGCAGTGGAGCCCAGGGTCTCCCACATGCTAGTTAAGTGCTCACTACGGAGCTATGCCCTTTCTACATTTTTTTTAAAATTTTAAGATAAGTTCTCACTCACTTTCTCAGACTGAACTCAACCTTGAGATCCTCCTGTCTCACTTTCTTCTTCTTTTTTTTGGTACCAGGGATCAAACTCATGACCTTGCCCCTGTGAGGCAGGTGGCAGAATCACTGAGCTAAATCCCCAGCCTGGCCTCTGCTTCTTAAGCAGCTGGGATGCCAGCACACTGGCAGACTTCATGGGTCCATTTGGTGAGATGATTCTCCATGTCTCTGTGAATGCATTTTATTCAAATGGCTAAGACTGATAGCTGAGCTGGGAGGGAGGGGTGGGCCTCGCCAAATCAGTTGACGGCTTTCAGGGCAAGAGCTGAAGATTCTCAGAGAAGTTCTATCATGAGATTGGAGCGTAGAAGGTCTTGCTTGTATTTATCTCCCTCCATCTCTCTCTCTCTCTCTCTCTCACACACACACACACACACACACACACACACACACACATCTCACTGGTTCTGCTCCGGAATGCTGGTATACAGACTGTCACTTATTTTTTTTTTTTTATAAATAAAGTTTTATTGGCACACAGCCAAGCCTACACTTTCCATACCACATCTTCCTGGCAAACAGGAGCAGAGTATGGAATAGTTGCCATAGAAACCGTCTGGCCCACTTCTATCTGTCTAAAAGAAAAAGTTTTCTGAGCCCCAGACGACAAATATACACATCACACCCAGCCTGGGCCACAGAGAAAGTTAGAGATTCTGTCTCAAAATTGAACAGGATTTAGTAGGGAGTCCATAAGGCAGGAACATAGCCAAGAGTCAGCCAGCCTGGGCTGCATATTGAGTTCAAGGCTAGCCAGACCTACACAGTGAGACCCTGTCACAAACAAAGAGATGAGCCAACCCAAAGGCTGGCAACGCAGCTCACAGCCAAGGCCCTGGGTTCAATCCCCAGCACAGCAAACAAACAGGCTCCGAGATACAAATAAATCAATATGCACAAAAGCTCACACATAAAACACACACCCTAGAGACATTTACCAGAGACATTCACCCACGGTAGGAAGGTAATGGGGTAAAAGCAGCCAAGAAACACACAGGAAAATAAAAGGGGAGCCGATTTTAAAATGGAAGCCTGAAGCCAGTGTCGTGGTCCTGTGCTGCCCTCTAGCGGGACATGCGGGCATCTCCGGGGTGACCTTTTTCTCCCAGGAACAGGATGGAGCCCTTCACACACAGCTTCGTCCCTGGCCCTTCTTATGTTCTTTTTCAGACAAGGTCTTGCTAAGTTTCCCAAGCTGGACTCTCACCTGGGACCCTCCTGCCTCAGTCTCCCAGCATGCTGGGATGATGGGTGTGTGCCACCAGGCGGAGCCCTCACTGTGCCCCTTAGACCGCAGATTGGACTCAGGCCCCAGAGGCTCTAGCTCCTGAGCCATTGCTCAGATATGTAGCTAAAACTGCTCTTACATTGCCTCTAACAACGTTGGGCGAATGTGTGTCCTCAGGAGCTGTACCACGCAGATGTGGTTCCAGTCATCTTCTGAGTGGGAGGCCCACAAGGCGCTGCAGGGCGTGAGCAAGGCCTGGCCTCCGCCTGCTCCAGGCCAGGCCCCAGTGTGACAGCCACACGTGTCGCCAGACACGGCCAGGGCCCTCTGGGATCTAAATCACTCCTAACCAAAAATAAAGCTCTATCACACCCCAGGGTACAAAGGCAAAGCAAATCTGGTGCATGTTTACACTGAAGCGTACATTACAGTAAAAGCCACACTGCCAGAGTCCCCCTTGAAAGCTTTCTGCAGCAGCGCCAGAGGCCTCTCTCGTGTCTATGAGGTGTGACTGGAAACACGGCGACGGCTGCTGAGTGCCAGCTGAAGGAGAGGCAGCTCGTGAAACGGAGCCTGCGTCCTCACCTCCCTCGCGCACTGCCGAGTGACTTCTTGCTCCTCGCTAAAGTCAAAATGGCCAGAAAGGGGAAACATCTGAATCCACTCCAGACATCGAGGCGACCAGGACAGCGCAGCAAATGACACTCATGAAAGAGCCTTCTCAGAGCTGCTGCAGGAACTGTGGGGGTAAGTCTGTTGGAAGCGAGGGAGTAGATTTTAAGAGGGACTTATAACAATGAGGCTTATATTGTAATAAATCTTTGTAAAATTTAAACATTCATTGAGCCAGGGATTTAGCTCAGCAGTTCTGGAATCTGGTTGGCAAGTACAAGGGTCTGGGTTCGATCCCTAGTACCACATACAACAGTGCCAGGTGTGGTGGTTCACGCCTGTAATCCCAGCACTCGGGAGGCAGAGGCAGGAGGATTGCTGTGAGTTCCAGGCTCACCTGGGCTACATGATGAGCTCAGGGCCAGCCTGAACTACACAGCGAGACCCTGTCTAAAAAAAAAAAAAAAAAAAAGCAAAAGCAACTGAAAAAATATGCAGAGAATATAAACAGACCATCACAGAAAAGACACAATAAATAAAAATGCTTTTTAAAAAAATCTAAACTAGGGGCTGAGGAGTTAGCTCAGTGGTTCGGCACCTGTCTTGCAAGCGCAAGGACCCGGGTTCGGTCCTCGGTAATCACATACAATACTGGGTGTGGAGACTCACACCCAGCAGCAACCAGTACCACATACCACAGTGCCGGGCGTGGTGGCTCACGCCTGTCATCCCAGCACTCGGGAGGCAGAGGCAGAAGGATTGCTGTGATGTGAGTTGGAGGCTGAGCTCAGGGCCAGCCTGAATCACAAAGTGAGACCCTGTCTCAAAAAAACCTAAAAAAAAAAAAAAAATCTAAACTATCTGGGCATAGTATTATAATAATCCTCCTGCCTCAGCCTCCTAAGTGGCTGGAACTACATGTGTACCACCATGCCCTGCTCCCATGTTTTCTTCTAGTAATTTTGTGTTTTGATTTTCATATATGGGTCTATAGCTATATTTATTTATATTGAAGTCTTTCATCTCTTTGTGATATGTATCAGTGAGAGAAATGAGCTTAAGTTTTTCCCAGATACCTACAAGATCATCTCATTTATACTTGAACTAGCTACAAAAGACAAAGATGGAAAAATCAGGGCAGAAAATTAATGTTACAATATGGGATTATAAACTAAATATATCATTCATATATACAAATCCATACTGCTGGTAATAATAGATTATGAAATAGATAAATAAATGGAGGAGAACAGAAAGTGCTTCAGGAAAAGAAATTTCCAAAGCTGCTCATGGTGTTGCGTACCCATAATTCTAACCGCCAGGAGGCTGAGGCAGGAGGATCTTTGTGACTTCGAAGCTAGCCTGGAGCTACCTCAAAAAAGAAAAAGAAAACAGAAAAAGAAAGAAAGAAAAAAAGAAAAGGAAAAAGTTTTTCAAGAAATGTATGCAAATGTTCCCTCCTCCAGGAGTAGGGTTGGAATTTTTGCTCCAGGGTGGGCTATACTTAATAACTAGCTTCAGGAAAACAGATCAGAGAGGAAAAGATTCCAGCTCAGCGGTGGAGGACGCTTGGGGTCACCATGTCCACCAGGTGCTCGGAAACGACAGCAAGTGACCTGTGGGGCCCCAGGTCCCCTGTGGGGCCGTGGAGGGGGGCATCTCCGTGTGTGCTCCCCACTCCTGTAAGCCCAGTAAAATCACGAGAAAAGATTCAATACCCCACTGATGGAGGATACGAACGCCGTGAGCCCCCCCAGCCATGTGAAACAAAGATAATACTCTGGGAGGCCGAGGCAGGAGGGTTGTGAGTTCCAGCCTTGCTTAGGCAACTTAGCGGCATACTATGTTGGATTAAAACATAAAAATAAGAAAAGGGTTGGGGATGGAGTTCAGTGAGCGAACCCTGGATTCAGTCCCCAGTACTGCTAATAATGATGATGGTGACGACGACACCACCAAAGATAAATAACAGCCAGAGAAGGTGTCAGTCCAGAGAGACTCAGTGGACAGGACTACGAAGGCCACTCCGAGGGTCACAGAAAGGCACAAAAAGAAACCTGCACACCTCGGTTACAGTGCGATGCTGAGGTAGCGGCGTCACACGGATTCCTCCATGGATTTTGAGTTTTGGTCACTAAGTTACCAGGCCCCGTCCCAGGAACGTCCCTAATTTTGTCAGTGGTGTGGACAAACTACTGCTGTCTCGAGCCAGGCTCCTATCAGGAGAAGCAGAGGACAGATGTCAAGAATCTTGCCTCGGGCCAGGGAGTTAGCTCAACGGTTCGGGCACCTGTCTCGCAAGCGCAAGGACCCAGGTTCAATCCCCGGAAACCACATACAATACCGGGCGTGGAGACTCACACCCAGCAGCAACCAGTACCACATACCGCAGTGCCGGGCGTGGTGGCTCACGCCTGTGATCCCAGCACTCGGGAGGCAGAGGCAGGAGGATTGCTGTGATGTGAGTCTGAGGCTGAGCTCAGGGCCAGCCTGAACCACAAAGCGAGACCCTGTCTCAAAAAAAAAAAAAAAAAGATTCTTGCCTCATCTTTATCCCTTTTCTTGAAGTCTAAAATAATTCCAAAGCAAAGTTAATTTTTTTTTTTCCTTTCAAGCTGTCATCACGGATTGGAAACCACCAGCATATCATTGTCCACCTTTTTTCTCCTTTTCCTCTGCCACCCCTGTCCAGCGCATGGCACCTAGGGCCTTGATACTGACTTCCATCCCAGCCCCTTTTGTTTTTTATTTTGAGGCAGGACCTCGCTAAGTCACTAAGCTGTAGGGGCTGGGCTTGAACCTGAGACCCTCCTGACTCAGGATTCGCAGTTGTGTGCCACCAGGCCAGGCTTGGGTGGGGGACTCCATAAACATGAATATGTCACCTGCTGTAGCCTGTGGCCTGAGTTGCTGTGCTGTAGCCAAGTGGGGACACAAAGGCGCCTACAGAATTGCAGAGTATAATGGTGACACACACGTGTTGAATTGAGGAGCAGAATAGAGCGGGGACAGACAGATCAGAGGGGAACTAACTTCAGTTGGTCAGGGGGCGAGGGCTCAGTGCCATCTGAGCTGAAGATGAATGGAAGACAGAAAACCACTAGGGCCAAGGGGAGACAGAAAAAAAATCCCAGGCAGCCGCACAGGCCGTGCAAAGGCCCTGGGGCAGCATGATGCCCTGAGGTGTACGAGCAACTAGAAACCTGTGTGGCTCGAGCAGTGGGAAGGGAGGTAGGGAGGGGACCGGCGGGCATGCCAGGTCTCGCCCTACAGCGAGGACCTGGAGGGAGAGCAGAGGGAAGAGACAGGACTCGGTGTTCGTGGCGCCCTCTGGTGGCCATTGTGGGGAGGACAGGCTGTGGGGTGAATATCTTGCATCCTAACTGGCTCGCAGGGCGACTCATTTCTCGAGGTGGATCCCAGCTGGCCCTCCGCCTTCTCGCCCTACAATCTAACGAGCAATCCTGCTTTCCACGCAAAACCGAGGCACAGAGGCCAAGCGCCTCGCCAGGAACACAGCTGCAGAGCAAGACAGGCTCCTGTCCGGAGTGCGCCTGTAGGCCGGGCAGATCCTCCAGGCAGAGGAGGTGCTGAGGGCGGCCAGAGCCCGGGATTAGTCCGGGGGGACTTCCTGGAGGTGGTGACGGGGGACGCAGCGCTAACGGGCCAGCTGGAGGCGCGTGGCTGCACTGCGAGAGAAAAGACATGGCGGGAGGAGGAGGTGTGCGGGCAAAGGCCCTGGGGCAGCAGCCCCGGCGGGCAGGGTGGGCGGGCGCGGCCTAGGAGCCGGTGGGCACCCTTCTCCCTGCCCGCCCCCTCCCCACGTTCCCACCTGGCCCCGGGACCGCCCCAGCAGACCGGGTGGCTCGGCGCCCACCCATCCCCATCGCTCCAGCTGGTAACAATCCCCACACAGGGGTCATTAAGTGGCCCAGCTGGGCGGCCGATAGCAGCACAAGCACTATTTTAATTTTCCACTGATTTGTCTGCGGTGGGTCCCACACTGGGCCATGTGTGTGTGTGTGTGTGGGGGGGGAGGTGCCAGGCCCCGGAGCCAGGCCCTGGTGGGGTACAAAGGATGGAAAGGGCTTCGTGGGCAGAAGCTATGGGGGGGGGAGTGGAGAAGTTTCTGGAGCCCCTGAAGCTCCTCTGTCCTGTCCGAGGGTTGTCCAGGGACTTGAGGGGCTGTTTGCCCTGAATGCTGCAGATGAGCCGTTCTGTGTCAGCCTCACCTGTCCCAGCCCCAGCCACCCAGCCAGCCATCCACCATCCATCTGTCCACCTGTCCATCCAGCCACCATCTGTGTGTCCACCCGTCCATCCACCCATCCACTCACTCACCCCCTCACCGAGAGCCCTCTGACCCTGCTGCTAGGCCCGCAAGCTCCCAGCCGTCGTCCGGGCCTGAGCCTGGCCTTTCCCCTCCAGCTGTGCAGTATAAACAGATCCCTCCACTGTCTGGTGCCTCAGTGTCCCCATCTGCAGAGTGGGGACATCACGGTACCCCACTTCTGTTGAGAATGACTGCATTCTGTGTCCTTAGCCACCACGGTGGTGCCCCCCGCCCTGGCCCGGCTCTGCGTCTCCTTGACTCCCCGCCCTCCACTCCTCGCGGCCGCATTCCGGGCCGGGCCGCTCCGGGAAACATTCCGTGGTTTGCAGCAGACTGTCCGGCTCCTTGGTGCCTCTGATGTGGGCAGAGTGGGCGGCGGCCAGGCGGGTACGGGCCAGGGTGGGGGGGCGGGAGACTGAACACCCCCGGACCCCCTGACCGGTGCTGGGTGCACCGCGGGGGAGGCGGCGGGTGGCGCTCCGCGGGCACAGGGGCTGCCCTGGCAGACAGAGCCTCCCTGCCCTCAGTCCTCCGTTGCTCCGTAGGACTCCCAGGCACAATGCCAGGTCCTCCCTGCAGCCCACGGGCACGGCATGGCGCCGGTGTCCTCGCGGCCTCCCCTGCTCCCCCTGCAGCAGCCACACCGCCTCTTCCTTCTCCCGCAAGATGCTGCCCCAGGGACTTTGCGCAGCAGCACCTCTACTTCCGACCTTTGGCCCCTGCCGGGTCCCGCACCCTCCGCCCTCCTCTCCTGACTCCTGCTGGGCCCTGGAGGTGCCAGCCTGCCTTTGTCTCACCCGCTGCTCCTGCCTCCTCCCGGTGGGCCCCGGCCGGGCAGGGCAGAGCCAGCCCAGAAGTCCTTCCAGAGCCCTGTCACAGTCTCTCCTGCTTCGCTTCCTGGCCCTTGCACTGTCCCTGACCTTCTGGGCCTGTTGCTCCCTGGAGACTGGACGGCCTCGTGGCTGTCACCTCACCCACTTCCTGGGACAGTGCACTGAGGCCGGGGAGGCTCCTGACTTGCTCTCCGAATGAACAGGAGAACCAATGAATGAATAAATGAATGAGTGAATGTAGCCATCGCTCCTGGGGGCTCAAAGCATTCTCTGTAAAAACCAATTGACCTCTGGCAGTTCAAAGCAGCCAAAACCAGGTCGGGGAGTTAGCTCAGTGGCTCCGGCGCCTGTCTTGCAAGCACAAGGACGCCCAGCAGCCATCAGCACCACACACCACAGTGCCGGGTGTAGTGGCTCACGCCTGTCATCCCAGCACTCGGGAGGCAGAGGCAGGAGGATTGCTGAGATGTGAGCTGGAGGCTGAGCTCAGGGCCAGCCTGAACTACAAAGTGAGACCTTGTCTCAAAAAAAACCAAAAAAACCAAAAAAAAAAAATAATGATAATAATGATGTTATTATTCCTGATACAGCACCATAATTTACATTGGATCCATCACTGTAGATTCCTTATTTGTATTTCATTTATTTGCCTTTTTGCAGTTCACATCAACGTTGAACTCCCTATGTAGCTCAGGATGCCCTTAAACAGGAGGCGATCCTCCTGCTGCAGCCTTCCAAGTGCTGGGATTACAGGTGCGTGCCACGATATCCAACAAAATTCCTTACTTTATTCATTTTCTTCTCACTTCTGGTTTTAAGGTTTCTTTTATGTTTACTTTTCGTAATGCTGGGAGTGGAACTCAGAGCCTTGCACATGTTAAGTGTGTGATTCTGAGACAGGTTCTAGAGAAAATGCCCAGGCAGGACTTAAACTCAAGACCCTCTTGCCTCAGCCTGGCCCACTGACAGGACTGAATTCTCACTGAGCAGGGCTTGTGTGCTTCCTGTGACGGCAGCCTCATTATCTGACTCAGGATTCGCTCGGCTCTGCTCCATCTCCTGTGCTCAGGGGCGGCCACAGTGGAGCAGGGTGGACACCTGCTCGGTACTGACGCTCCAGCTTGTTGATTCGCAGCTAGGGGAGATACTATGGGGTCTCGGGTGACCCAGCCCCGGGCTAAGTCAGGGAGGAGTTGGAAAGACGTGGGTGAATGGAACTAAATCCTTTCCTGGGAAACTTACATTTTCTCTCTACAGAGGCTGAGCCCTATCCCATTTTCTTTCTTTTCCTGGACACAATCCATTCTAGATCCATAACCTCCTCTATCTTGGGGCTTTTACTTCTATTGATAGGACCTCGAAGCTACAAGAAATGTGCTTCCCTCAAATTGTCAGCTCTGCTCGACTCTCAGAACCCTGGAGATGGGACTGACAGTGACCACTCTTGCCTCTAGCCTCTTCTTACCTTCCCGCCCTGTCCTTGCCTGGCTGTGTGTTTTTAGCAAGTAGCTACTTCTCTGCATTTTGGTTTTGTGGCCATATCCCAGCCTCCTTCCTCTGAAATCCATCTCCTTCCTTCCGAGGCCCCTCACTACTCATGTGGACGCCGCCCCAGCCTTCCCCAGTCGCCGGCTGCCACGTCAGCCTCCAACTAACCTTCTGCCTGCAGAATCCCCAAAAGCTCTTAAACACGTAAACTAGGGCCTGTGGCTCCTCTGCCCTCCAGGCTCTTGCTTCCTGAGGCCAAAGCCCAGCTCCTCCTGTAGCCCACAGGGCCCTGCATGGGTGGCCGCCCGTTTCCAGCCACACCAGCTCCTCCAGCTCCTGGGCAGCTCTGGGCTCAGCCCTGCCCCAGGGCCTTTGCACAGCCATGACCTCCATTTGGAAGACGCCAGCCCAAATCACAAGATCCTGAGCAACAACAGTGAAAAGGGGGTTCACCCCAAGCCGGGAGGGCTACGTCCACTTCAAGGCCCATCTCTGCAAAGCTGCACAGCACCACCCACAAACCCCCAAATTTCCAGGCGCCAGACTTTCCCCGATGGGAGCATCCCTGGGCCAGAGAGAGTGAGACGGTATCTCAGGGGTGCACAGCAGGCCAGGCCCAGCCCTGCTATGTACCATTAAGAAGACACTTCCAGCTGAGAGCTTCAGCCATCTACATGGATGGCGGCTCAGTTTTAAGACAGACAGATGGAACAACAGACTGAGGGACGGGCAGGCGTGTATCAGCCCCCAGAACCTCAGACCCCAGACTTCCAGCCACACTTCAGGGCCAGTGTGGCCCAGCCCTGCACTCGGTGGCCACCCCGGAATTGCTTCTCTCCATCCGGCTGGGTCCCGGCTCCAGGGCAAACGGCCTGACCCTGGAAGCTTCCGGAAAGCGCCCTGTCGCGGGGTCCACACCAAGCAGACCAGAGCCCCACACCACCTCCATGTGCCCCAGAGCCAGAGACAGGAAGGCGCTCGCCTGGCAGCAGCCAAACCCTGAGCTGCCTCCCTGTCTAACCAGGGCCGGTGCGAGCCCCCTGCAGTCCCACTCCCTACCAGGGTCCTGGAGCGGCTGAGCTTGGGCGCAGCCCTTACAACATCCCAGGTCCGGCTGCGGAGCCACCAAGCCTGTCCTCACCGGCCCCAGCCAGCACATCTGGGTCCTTCACTACAGAAAAACGCCTGTCCCTCCGGCCTTGGGCCTGGCGTCTCCCACAAACGCCCCAGAGGGGTCTCAGCATCCGAAGCCGACCGTGGCCCAGGAGCCGCCCGCTGCCCGAGCGCGAGGTCCCACCTGGGCCACCCGCTGGCCGTGGCCAGCTGCACACTCACCATCCACCACATCTTGGCCGTCATGTCGTAGCACAGCTGCCATTTGACCGAGGTCTCCCCCGGCCTGCCGGACACCTGGGGCCCTGGGACCTCCATGCTGGGGGTGCAGGGCCGGCACCCCTCTCCCGGTACCTTACTGGGGCCACAAGTCCAGGTTCCTGGCTGCCGCGGCGCCGCACATGTGTTCTCTCTGAGGACTTGGAAGGGGTGCGGGGTGCAGCTGGGGGTGTGGGGTGCAGGCGAGAGGGTGACAGAGACAGAGTGGCAGATGGGGCCGGGCTCACCCCAGGCCCGGCTTGAGTGAAGGCCACCCACGGCTCGGTCCGTTGTGTGTGAGTGTGTGTGTGTGTGTGTGTGTGTGTGTGTGTGTGTGTGTGTGGCAGCGCTTGGCACAATCAGCCCAAGCCGTGTGGATTTGTGAATGAGGCTCCGACGCTGATTGGAAAACCCCCCTCCACCCCACCCCCGGAAGGAAGGAGTGTGGCTTCTCTGCCGCCCTGGGATGCAGGAGAGAGAGCCGGTGCTCAGCAGCCGGCCTGTGTCCCACCCCCACCCCATGTCCCCGGGCTGGGACATGGGGCCCTCTCAGGCCCACAGGTGGCTGTGTTCTGAATCAAAGAGCCAGTACAGGTCAGGGGCTCGGCCCGGAGAAGACGAGGGGAACTAGGATGGAGAGAGGAGAGCTGCGCTTGGGTTCCTGCTGTGTGAGCCTGGACGTGGGCTGGGCTTCCCTAGGCTTCTAGCTCCCTGATTTTTTTCTTTTTCTGGGTTGAGACAGAATCTCGCTCTGTGGCCCAGGCTGGCCTTAAACTCGCAGGGGTAATCCTCCTGTCTCAGCCTCCCGATTGCTAGGTTGACAGGCATGCCCACACATGGCCACCTACCTGTGCTGAAAAGGTCAAATGAGGCTGAGAATGTCGTGGGTCCCCTAGGGCACCCACGGGAGAAATGTGACAGAAATTATTTTGTTTTTCTTTGTTCTACACTCTGAGCAGAGCCAGTCCAGGGGCTTTGACCTTTATGGGAGTGCTGATCCTGTGCCCACACTAGAGAACGGGGAGGTGGCCTCGTGAGGCTCACGGCCTGGCCGGCTCCTCCGGGCACAGAAGGACTTCCGGGGCGGGGCTGCCTGCAGGCTGGAACCTCGCCTCTTGCCTCCTCACGGTCCCCAGCCTGCCAGGCCCCGCCCTGCCTCCTCTCAGCTCACTGGCTTCCTCTGCTTGTCTTGGCCTCTTTTCTTCCATCGCCTAGGAACTCCTATACACCCCTCAAAACTAAACCCGACGTCCCCAGGGCCACCAGAGGCAGGACTGAGATCCAGCTGGGAGGACGTTCTCGCTTCAGTCCACCACGAGGAGTTGAGGGGCTCAGTGTGCCAGTGGCATCCTCAGCTCAGGGGTCTGGAGGGCTGGAGCCAATGGCCGATGGCCGATGGCCGGAGCAGAGGGTGGGTCAGAGGCTGCTGTGAGCCGAGGAGCCGAGAGGAGCTGCTCCTTGTGCTCTGATGGCGCTGGCCACTGTCATTCCAGGCCCGCCCAGAAACCGAGGACAGGAACACCTAGACTGGTTCTCCGGAGCAGAGACTGAGGCTCAGAGAGCATTAGCCAGGGATCACAGGCACAGCTAGCAGCTCACCGCTGGGGCGTGGCTGTGAGTCATTGGTTTGAGCTTTTCTTTCATTTGTTGTTATTTGTTTTGTTTTGTTTGTGACCAGGTCTTAATATATAGCCCAGGCTGGTCTCAAACTCAAAATGACCCTCCTGCCTCAGCCTCCTGAATGATAGGATGATTGGCGTGTGACACCATGCCCTCTTCCTTCCTTTCCTCCCCCCTTACTTTTCTTTTTTCTCTTTTCTTTTCTCTCTCTCTTTCTTTCTTTCTTTTCACCCTTCCTTTCTTTGCTTTTTTCGAGTTGAGGCTGGAGCCCAGGACCTCCCCCTGCCAGCCAGGCACTGTCCAGCGAGCCGCACCCCGGGCTAGACATTTCCACCCCACATGTAGCTATCTGTCCTTATCTGGCAGAGGAAGAAACCCAGGCTGAGGCGGTGAGCGGAAGCGACCTGCCCACAGCCATCCTGCGGCCAAACACCATGCCCCTTCCCTCGCAGAGCCCTCCTTCCCAGTGTGGCCCGGCCCTGTGACCTGAGCCCCGGGAGGCCAGGATCACATTCTCAACGGTCCTGGACATTGCTCACACGGCAGATGGGGATTTTCTGTTTCATTCTTGGCTGTGGGCCGAGCCTGTCAAAGAGGGACGGAATGAATGAAAGGCGATGACGTGCCCTGCACACTGGACCACTCCACACAGGGCCTCGGGGTCTCAGTGTGGAGGGCGGGGGACGGGGGCGCAGCCCCGCAGGCCCGCCCACCGCTGTAATTTGCCTCAGTCCCTTGTGGTCATGGGGGACAATTACCCCCCAGATGTGCGGTTGGGGCCAGGCAACCAGAAGACGGGTCAGGGCCCGGCCGGGCAGAAGGCAGATGTGGGAGGCGGCTTTCAAAAGAGGAAGCAGAGAGAGAAGAGAGAAAGACTCAGATTTCTGAGGAAGAGACAGAAATGAGAGAGAGGAACAAGGAGAGACTCGGAGCCGGGAGGGAGAGGCAGAGGCTGAAGGAGGAAGGCGCAGGACTAGAGACACACAGAGCCGAGCAGGGCAGGCGGAGGGGGAGGGCCGGGGAGATCCTGGGTGTGGCGCTGCACAACTTCATCCCAGCACTCTGGGAGGCTGAGGCAAGAGGATCCAAAGTTTGAGCCCTGGCCGGGTATTTAGCTCAGTGGTTTTGGCATCTGCTTTGCAAGCTCAAACTTCTCAAATTCAATCCCCGGTACAAAAAAAAAAAAAGAAAAGTTTCGAACCCAGTCCAGGTAATTTTGTGACTTATTGAGACCCTGTCTCAAAAGAAAAAGTAAAAAGAGAGTAAGGATGTAGTTTAGGGGGAAGGCCCTGGGTTCAATCTTTGGTGCAGGAGAGACAGACAGACAGATGTTCTCATGTCTGGGAAACAGGACCCCAGGCCTAGCCGTAAAGGCTGCAGCGGTAACGGGGCCCGGTCTCTTCGAGGGTCCCCCAACCTCACTCACCCACTTTCTCTCTCCCAGTGCAGTCCCAGTTGACAAGCCTTTGTTCACTTTGTGCCTCAGTTTACCCAGGTGCAAAAAACCAGGTTATCAGGACAGCCTCTCTCAACCGACCCCCTCCCCCTGGACCACCCTGGTTTAGTCTGCATCTGAGGAGGGCAGGACACTTTTGTTTGGGTTAATGTTTCTATATAACAGGACTTTAAAAATGTATCTAAGGAGACAAAAATGACTCATCTTCCCCGCAGGCTGTCACAGGTCAAGAGCAGCCGTGCGGTAAATACAATAAAAACTTGTTCAACCTTCTCTCACGCTACCCAGAATAAGCATGAAGCCTGCGACATCTTTGGAAAAAAGATACGTGAGGAAAGAGGAGTTAGCTGGGTGTGGTGGTGCACATTTATCATCCCAGGTACTCAGGAGGCTGAGGCAGGAGGACTGCAAATTCAAGACCAGTCTGGGAAATTGAGTGAGGCCCTGTCTCAAAATGAAAAAAGGGCTGCTAGTATTGCCTAGCATGTGCAATAAAATAGAACAACAAAAGACACTAAAATGCAGAAAGTTGTCAGGTACGGCGGTGTACCCCTGTAATCCCAGTATTACAGAGGCAGAGGCAGGACAGCCGCCATGAGTTCCAGGTCAGACTGGGCTACATAGTGAGTCAAAGCCAGACTGACAGGCAAAGCGAGACCTGGGACCAAAAAAAAAAAAAAGGAAGAAAATTAAGGATAAAATCATTGTTAATATTATTTTCATAATGGACCCCAGGGTCTTTGTACTTACAAGTCAGACTTACCAATGAGCCACACTCCAACCCCAGAGATTATTCTTGGATGCAGAAGAGGTCAAGAAAAAAAAAGGCCCATTGGCAGAGCCAGGAATAGCAGCACACACCTGTATCCCAGCACAGGGGCAGCAAGGTCTCTGGGGAAGGAAGGTCTCTGCGGCCCCAGCCCCTTCCTGTCTCTGCTTTCTGACTTCAAGCCTGGGGTGGCTTAGGGGTGACGCCTTGCCTGGCATGTGCAAAGGCCCTGGGTTTATCCTTATCACTTGGAAAGGTGACAAGAAGCACAGCAGGATTTCATTAACTAATAACAAGCTTATTTTAAAATTTATATGGAAAGGCAAAGAAATAGGAAAAGAAGAACAGAGTTGGGACAAATGTGGGTGTTTCTGACTCCAAAACTTCCTATAATCTAGACCAAGAATCTGAAAACTAGGCCAGGTTAGGAGTGGGCAGGGAGCATATGCAAATGCAGTCCGCTGCTTGTTTTGTAAATAAAGTTTTATTGTAACAGCCTGTGCATTCCTTTACACCTGGCTGATTTCACTACAGAGTCAAAAGTTGGCAGCAGAGCTCATGGGGCTGACAAAGTGTAAAACCTGTCCTATCCAGCCTTTGTCAGGCCTAAGTCCACACGATGTGGCACTGACCAGGGGACAGTGGCTAGCAGGGAAGCAGAATATAGAGTTCATCAATAAACTTGTCCAGCTTAGGCCAACTCTTCTTTTCTTACTTTTGAGACAGAGTTTTGCTATGTAGCCCAAGTTGACCTCAAACTCACAGCAGTCCTCCTGCCTCAGCCTCTCAAGTGCTGCGATTACAGTCCTGCATTCCAATTATTATTATTATTATTTTACAAACGCCATTTTATGAAGAAAGGATAAACTTTGCAACAAACAGTGCTGGAGAAACTGGGTTTCCATTTACAGTAATGATAGCCCAGGTAATGGGAACCCACGGCTCACACCAGACCCCAAAACTGATGCCAGGAGGGCCAGAGACCTAGAAATAAGCCGACCGCAGAACACAGTTATCAGCCATAAGGAAGCATAGACTCCTGCCATTTGTAGAAAAATGGAAGCACGGTGCAAGCGTAATGTTAAGGGAAATAATCTGGCACTCAAGCATAAATGACTCATGGCTTTTCTAATAAGGGAAACCCAGAGAGTAAACAAAAAGCAAAATAAAAGGTAGATATAGGATAGAGGGAGATAGATCTTTTTGCAAAGGGGAAAGGGATCAAGAGATTGGGGGGGGGGGCAGAGATTTAGCTCAGTGATTCCGGGATCCCTGGTAACCACAAACCACAAGGCTGGGCTTGGTGGCTCAAGCCTGTCATCCCGGCACTCAGGAGGCAAAAGCAGGAGGATTGCTGAGTTCAAGGCTGAGTTCAGGACCAGCCTGAACTAAAAGTGAGATCCTGTCTCCAAAAAGGGAGCGTGTGTGTGGGGGGGATTGCAGAACGAGATGCATTCTGCCCATGCACCACTCCCCATGATGAATAGAATCATTATGGACTAAATAAAATACGACAAGTTTTTAAAGATTTGGGGCCAGGGATTTAGCTGACTGGTTCCAGCGTCTGCATGACAAACCCAAGGTCCCAGTTCAATCCCCAGTACCACGCAGCACAGTGCTCGGCAGGGTGGCTCACGCCAGTAATCCCAGTACTCAGGAGGCAGAGGCAGGAAGATTGCCATGAGTTTGAGCCTGGTCTGGACTACATAGTGAGTTCAGGGTTTGCCTTAACTACAAAATGAGAGAGAGAGAGAGCTAGTCTCAAAAAACTCAAAAAAACCAAAAAGTTTTGTTTAAACTTTGTTTTGTTTTAGTTGAGACTGAGCTGAGGGTTGCTTTACCACTGAGCCCCAACTCTAACCCTTTTCCTTTTTTTGAGACCGGTCTGGCTAAATTGTCAGGCTGAGCTCTACACAGGATCCTCCCCGCCTCAGCTTCCTAAGTGGGCTGACAAGGGTGAGCCTTCACATGGACTTTTTTGGCCACCAGGCTGGACATCTGCTAATGCTGCGCCTTCGGCTGACCTTTCTGTTCACGTTCTCCCCATCTATTCCTACTCAAATGACCCCCCAAGCGTCCCTAAAGCGTGCAGAGCTCGCCTCTCCCATCTCCCTGGGTTTATCTTTGAGCCCCGATTTCCTCATTGGTACACAGATCCAGTGATGTCTTTGGAGATTTTATTGTGACAGAGGGTCCAGGTGAGGGGTCACGCCCAGGTGGGCTGTGATCCGGGCAGACTACCTGAAGGGTGAGAAGGGGACAAAAAGTCCGTGTCCCCACAGTCTGGCCCGGGGCCTGCAATCTGAACCGAGGGCCAGGGTCCTGGGCCCAAGGCACACCCCAAACTCCAAAGTGAATCAGTAGACGCGTTTCCAACCTTTCTTCTTTGGGAGAGGTTACTGCGTCTTTAAGGACCGCAAGAAGCGTCACTGATGACGTTACAATCACCTCCCTTCCACCTCTCTCCCATTGGCTCTGGAAGGAGAGGGGGCGGGAATAGGCGGGGCTTTGTGGAGGGACCGGAAGCTGCCTGGTGGGGTGGAGGAGGGGAATCTAGGGGTGGGGCGAAGCCCTTGGGGGCGTGGCCAGGGCTATTTGCACCTGCGTCCCAAGGGAATGCAGTAGCTTGTTTTGACGCTCTAGTTTGTAGGAATGGTGCCCACGAATTCGTATTAGTTCACTTTCATTAATTTGGCCCTCACGATAATTCTGGATGGTACACTCTGCCCTAAGCCTCATTTTACAGAAGGAAAACCAGGATCTTGGGGAGGGAACGCAAAACCCTTGGGTCGTTCTGCAAACGCCTAACCAAGGGACTGGCCCTCTCTCTCGTCTTCAGTGTGACACCAACGCCTGACTTCCTCTGGGAGGCGGGGGCGCGAGAGCCCTCGGAAGGGAAGACAGGGAGGCGGCAACCGACACTGCACACTCCGGGGACCGGATGGAAAGTCAGACAGGGTTGCTTTTGCAAATTCTAGGACAGAAAACACGAGAGTTGCCCCTGGATCTCCAAACCCTCAGCAGCATTTCACATACAATCGGTGTTGGATAAATTCTCAGCCTAGGGTTCAGTCACCCGACGCAGTGCGGTTCTCTGCTGCCCCCTGCGGGTGGCTTTGGGCTAATCCTTTAGAAAGTGAATTTTCCAAAATTGAACTCTGCTATCTTCTATCTTGTTCTACGCCAGGAAGGGCGTCACAATAAATATTAACCCGTCCACCTACCCCATAGCAACTTTGAGAAGCGATTGATCTCTTCGTCTCACTTTCTAGAAGGGTAAACTGAGACACAGAGGATTCAGCTATTCGTCAAAAGGCCTCACTGCTGACAAAGTCATGACAGTCCTGTTATAAGTGTAAACATCACGCTTGCTTTATTCTTTTTTGGACTGGGGCTGGAATCCAGGGCTTCCCACTGAGTTACACACCGAGCCTCACCCTTTTAAAATTTATTTATCTATTTTTGGAGACAGGGTCTCACCATGTACGTCAGTCTCCTGAGCGCTCGTATTACAGGCATGCACCACCACGCCCAGCTCATTTTTTGTTTAGACTCAGAGTCTTGCTAAGTGGCCTAGGTTGTGCTGGAGAAAGAGATCAGTGGCAGTACCACTACCTGCCTGCCAAGCACAAGGTGCTAAGTTTGATACCCAATACTGCATAGGTAAATAAATAAAAATAAAACGGTGAAAGAACAAACTTAAGAAACTTCAAAGTTGCATTTGCTTAGGGTTGGCGATTTAGCTCAGTAATGTGACTACCCAGGAAGCACGAGGGCCGGAGTTTGGTCCCCGAGTTTGGTTTCCGGTACCACAAAAAATAGATGATAGAGAGATAAATAGATTGTCCAGGCTAGACTCCAACTTGTGATCATCCTGTCTCAGCCTCCCAGAGTGCTGGGGTCACAGAGTGCACCACCGTATCTAGCAACTTCACTCATTTTTACAGGGACCCCCAGAGATGGAATTGCTATGTTTAAAGGACACAAAATTTAAAATATCAGTCTAGTCCACAACCTGAGAGTCTGGGATTGAGCCCTGCTGTGTACCCCTCTCTGGGCCCCCTCTTTACTAGACTCTTTCTTATTATATTCTGTGGTGCTGGGAGCAGAACATAGGGCCTTGAGAGCACTAGGTCAGCAGCGGGGCCCTGAGCTGTGCCTCAGCACCAGCACCAGCAACACTCACGATCTGCTTCTCACGAGTTGTGGCAGGTGACGAGGCACACAGATTATCTGCCCAAACTCTGTGGCCACGAGACCTTGGGAGGGTCTTAGTTTGGCCAAAGGGTGAAATATATCATTTATGGACGACGGCACAGCACAGGCTCGTAAAGCAATGCTTGGTAGATACAAGGTGGTTAATCAGTATTTGATAAGAAGATCGACTTGCCCGACTATTGTCCTAGCAGGCCGATCCACAGCCCGCTGAACACAGCGCAGTTTTGCCCTGGTACCTTCCTAACGCTCGAATGTGAGGTTCCCTCGCCCTAAGCCCTTCTGTGGGTCCCTGTTACCCTCATAACAGTGTCCAGGTTTGCCAAACACCACTTAGATTACAACCTCAGGAATTCTAGAATGGGTGGGGTTCTTTTTATTTTGTTTAATTTTTTCCTAGACTTTGGCCTCCGGAGGCTGGGACAGTATCCAGTGCATAGTAAGTGTTTAAAAACAAAAGAAATTCTTTTTTTTGAGACAGGATCTCGCTTGTAGTTCAGGCTGGCCCTGAGCTCAGCCTCCAACTCACATCACAGCAATCCTCCTGCCTCTGCCTCCCGAGTGCTGGGATGACAGGCGTGAGCCACCACACCCGGCACTGTGGTATGTGGTACTGACTGCTGCTGGGAGTGAGTCTTCACACTCATTATTGTATGTAGTTACCAAAGATCGAACCCGGGTCCTTGTGCCTGCAAGACAGGTGCCAGAACCACTGAGCTAACTCCCGGCCCTAACAAAAGAAATTCTGTTGCTTGCTTTCATGGACCTCAACACCATCACCTCCAGCTGGGCTGGTCTTCCCACCCATCTGCTCTCGGTCACCCGGACTTGGAGGGCCTCTGAGCCTTTCCTCATGATAGCTCCTTCCACTCAGAAAAATCCTTCCAGGTAGCAGAAACTGATCTTCCCATCCCTCCTCCTGGCTCAGGCCTGAAGCAGGGGCCGTGGTGCAATTGTGAGTCTTAAGTTTCCCCAACTGTAAAACAGGCTGAACTTTCAGGAAGATGAGACTGTGGTATTTTGGCAAAATTGCTGACAGGGCAAATAGTAGTCAGGAAGTCAAATGATTTCACCTCCCATCCTGATGTCCCCAGAGCCCATTGTCCCCCAGGGACTTTAATGTCCCCTGGGGCAGGTACTACTTGCTTCTGCAGAAGCTGTCCCTGTCTTCCTGCTCCCCCATCAAACTTCCTAAAGCTTCAGGGTGTGGTGTCGAACGCCTGTCCTCCCAGCACTTGGGAAGCTGAGACAGGAGGATTGCCATGAGTTTAAGGCCTAGACTACATAGAGACCTTATCTCTGAAAAATCAGACAAGGGCTCGATATGTAGCTCAGTGGCACTGCACCTGCCTGGCAAGCACAAGGTCCTGAGTTCAATCCCCTGTACCAAAAAAGAAAATCAAACCAAAAAATGACTATGATGGTAAATCCAAAGTTATGTGAACTTCACCTGTTTCTCAACATGATATACGATTCTGTGTATTGTCTCTCTAGATGTCTGCAGATGTCTTGTCACTGTTTGCTATGCCCTATGTCCAATAAGTGTTTGTTAAATGAATAAATGAACATATGTACCTCCTCTTTCTGCAAAAGAACACAACATCTCTGCAACTTCTGAGCTAATCCGAATATAGTAATTTCAAACTTTATGCTTAGGAGTATCTTCTGCCACGGCCGCCAAGTCTAAGTCTATACTTCTTTCTAGCGTGGATTCCAGAAAAGGCAAATATACTTGGCCCTTAACCACGACAGCAGGAAATTAAGAGCCAGCCTTTTAGCAAGTAAAACTTTTATTAAATAAATTTTTAGTTTTTTTTTTTTTTTTCAGACCAAAGAGAGGCATTTGGGACATTAAGACGACACTTGCCGTTTCTGACCTGAACACTGGAGCGAGGCAGGGAAATCTGCTTTGACACAAAATTCGAACCAAGTCAGCCCCAAATTCCCTCTTCGTCTTTTTCTTTCTCATGTGTGTGGGGGGCTTGGTCTCCAAAAGTCAGTTTGTAAGTTACTTGTAGCAGAAATAAACTACATCGTACAAATCACAAGTCCTCAACGTGGAGTATAAAAAATGGTATTTACAGCCAGTAAACATGGAGTAGGACGGCCCGCGCTCCCCAGGCG